>CM077481.1:56883076-57167983 GCA_039654755.1 Calcarius lapponicus | reverse complement strand
GTAGGAGCCAGGCAAAAGAGAGAGTATCGTTCTTCAAATCTTCAATTTCAAAATTACACTTTCCTGAGAACAATTTGAAATTTACACTTTCCTTTGCAGTCATTCACCTATTTAAATGTTTCTGAAGGTGTAAAACATTTCAGCTGCTTCTCAACATTTAATGAGCATTCAGTACATTTCCCTCATAACTTATCTTTAATCCATTACAACAGCTTTTTGCTGTAGTTTTTGCAATTCTGTTGTCAAAGAAATTAATTATGTTCTGCCTAATGGTCCCTCAGAGGGTAGGAGAATACATGTGTCTAACATTTCACTTTGAAAAATTTATACTATTTTAAAAAATGTAATACTGGGACTTTTGCTTTTTCAAGTCTAAGGAAAACGGTGAGTTCTGAGACCAACACCTGCACCATTAATGAGAGTTTTCCTCCACAATGGCCTATTGTGACTTCACTGATGGAAGCCCTGGTCTGATATTGCCAGCATCTTTTCCTGAAATAGCTGGTGCTGACCTGAAAGCACACCTTTCTCACAGACACTGCACTGGAACAAGCCAAAAAACTGTCTCTTCTTGTGATAATACTCTAAAGAAAAAAGAAAAAAGAAATAAAGAAGTCTTTATATATTTTGAGTTCTTATATTTTTATCCATTAAAAAAACATATCAACACTGTTTACATTATGAATGTGGCCTTTCAAAGGCACTGGGAAAGGGGGAAGAGGAGAAATTCTTTCTCCTTTTATCTGGACCATTGCAGAAGCCAGCTCTGATCTCACCTTCCACTTTAAGGACTGAAGCAGCAATGGCAGCAACCACCAAAACCCAGTAGCACTCCTCACAATGGATCTCAAGTGCATCTGAATACCCTGCAAAAATTTAGTCTCTCAGTGTAACCCAAGAGTATCAGATAAATTTTGTTTTTCATGAAAAAACATATGCTGCCCTCATCATCATTTGCCTACACAGAATGGACACTTCTATATTTATGTTTTCCTTCCTAAGCCCTAGTAGGTACTTACTGCAAGTTAACATACAAAGGACACATTTTTCAGAAAAATTTATTATATTTCAGGGGACCAGCCAATGAATGATAGTTCCACCTATAAGAAAATAAATTTTTGCAACATCTGTTCATTTTTTCTAGTCCCAAACCTAAGAAAACCTGAATTGTGTGTAGAATGCTAGTAAAGTATTGACATAATCATTAATTGCAAAATATAGACGAAACTAGAGAACTATGTTTATTTTTTCCTTTAGACAACAGTTGATCTTTAACATAAGACCAATTATGAGTTTTGTGCAATCTTTTGAGGGATTAGACAGTGTTTAAATTTTCTCCTAAATTTGTTGCTTTTTTGTTTGTTGATAGCACAAAGGGGAGAGGTGATCTCTAAGTGGGTCTCTAAGTTTTATGTAATAAGTGCATAACCTGACTGCATGTTTTATTTTTCTGGAAAAACAATAGATGTGCAACCATCAAGCCAGGAGTGTTGTGACCTAATTTTTTCAAAGGGAGTGTGTTAGACCTAGATTTTCATTTAAGGGAACATCTTGGGAAAAACAGCTTTACAGCATGTCACTTTGATTGCTCTTGGAAAGGAGAAAATGGTTGATTTATGCATATGTAGATAAAAAGTAACTGCTTAATGTTTTTTCTTTCTGCATTGTTGATTCAGATACAGCAAGCCATCCATGAGATTTAAACATCACTGATTTTTGTTTGAGGTTTGTGATTGCATTCCTGGATGATTCTGATACTAAAAACCTGAAGTGAGTAATTGCTATTCTATCCTAAGCAAAAGATAGCTGGTCTGCAGTAGTCTGATAATTATACAGTATCCAAAGGAACAGCAGACTTCAAAAGATGGATATCTCCAAGTTAGGGACTACATTTCCCATTCTGAAGTCCAGGTATTCAATTTAAGGTGGTTTAGTGCTTGATTAGGTGACTATGCATACACTTCAATCAAATCCTAGTTATTCATTCATAAAAAAATAAGGAGATATTCTTAAAAATTCAGTAATACAGCTGAATAAGTATATAGATGTAAGAACAACATGTACATGAATAATAGAGAAAATATACCAATAAATATAAATATAGACATTAGATGTAATAGTGTTTATACAACGATATGGTGTTGGCTGTAGACACTTTCTCTTTTTTAGACATATTAAATCAGTTATTCTTTTTGACTCTCCTTAGCCACCCAAAACCTTCCTTAATTAAAATAAAGATCTCGATTATCATTCCTTCCCAGAAAACAAGATTATCATTCTACCTTTGGAACTTTACCACATAGTTCATTGCTACTACACCATATTTCTTCCAAGGAGAAATACTCTGACATCATGGAAGATCTAAAAATACCATTAAGCTGTAGAGAGGAGATTGGAAGAAGCACAGACACAATACCCTCTTAGTCAAAGAGCAAAGTGTCAAAGGACCCCATTTGCACGTTGCCAAATCTCATTGCTGACAGAAGTTGGCCTATGGCAATGCTGCCACCCGCACTTCTTCCATGTTTATTGGAAAGAGTCAAGTTTTGCTATGAAAAATTCATTTCTGGAAGATCCAGTTGCTCAACACTTGACAAGAGGATGTCTGTCCCGCCTTGGAGACACCTGTACTTGTAAATTAATAACTCTGGTTTTTATCAACAGCAAATGCATTTCTCTAGAACAACTTATTTCTTTTTAAAAGAGAAAAAAGTCTCTCACTTTTAGTCCACCTCACTAAACACAGGCATACAGCTGTACTGGCTGCAGCAGAATTTTCTGGATATGTTTTTTCCACTAACTTGATTTCTGAAAGGGCTAAGAGCAAACAGGACAAAAAGGTGTCTCTCTTTAGGGGAGAAAGTAAAGATGGTATGCAATGCTTTGCCTCATCTTGTGGATTGTCTTGCCGGCAAATCTTTTGTTCAGATTGAATCAGGTTTAAATGAATTCCTGCTCCTAATCCAAGCAAAGATTCTGGCACAAAACATCTCCAGAATAAGATCTGAAATTTCTTTTTTAAGGAATTTTGAAAATTAGTACTGAGAATAATGATTGCTACTGAGTCAAAAAACAACAAAACAAAGCAAGTTTTGAAGTATTCACTTCTGCTCTTGTCAGCAATGATACTGTGCCAAAAGAAGAACCTACACAAGTGAACATGCTCATTGTCTTCCTTTGAAACTTAAAATAATTCCTAGTTCTTGATGATTTTATGGCTCTAGAACCGTGGAGAAAGTTCAAATCCTTATCGTAGCTAGCCTATGTGAGCTTTCATTCCCAATGTGCTGTGTGGACGCTGCATCTTTGCTGCGTGGATATTTCTAAAATCATCACTGATTTCGGCAGAAGTATGAGAGAAAGGATCTTAACCCAATGACACCCGGTCTTTGCATCCTTTCTTCCCACCAGCAGCCTCTAGTAAATGGAAAAGTGAAAAGTGAAACTGGATGACACTTCCCAGGCATGTCATAGAGGAGGATTTACTGGATCACTTCAGTTTCTTGTTAGAATCTTCATGTAAGCAGTTTCTAAAACATTCTTTCCAAAATGGAGAGCTCTGATACAAGTATGTCAGCCATGTTGCAAAAATTAATATTTTAGCCTGAAAAAAATAATTTCTGCAAAAGTAATAACAATTATCATCTTTTTGAAGAAGAGAAAAGTAAGAAGTACCAGTTATTTTTAAAGTTGTTGGGGATTTTTTTTATCTGTGGACTTCTAAAAATTTTTATAGTCCTCGGACATTTTTAATGGTAAGATATTATATGGCAATTAGGCCCCTCTTCTCTTTCTCTTACCTTTTCCCTTCTCTCTCTCTCACTTCTCTTTTCTCCTCTTCTCTTTTTCTCGTCTCTTCTCTTCTTCTTCTCTTCTCTTCTCTTCTCTTTCTCTTCTCTTCTCTTCCTTCTCTTCTCTTCTCTTCTCTCCTCTTCTCTTTCTTCTCCTTCCTCTTCTCTTCTCTTCTCTTCCTCTTCTCTTCTCTTCTCTTCTCTTCTCTTCCTCTTCTCTTCTCTTCTCCTTCTCTTCTCTTCTCTTCTCCTTCTTCTCTTCTCTATCTTCTCTTCTTTCCTCTTCTTGTCTTCCTCTTCTCTTCTCTTCTCTTCTCTTCTCTTCTCTTCTCTTCTCTTCTCTTCTCTTTCTCTTCTCTTCTCTTCTCTTTCTTCTCTCTTCTCTTCTCTTCTCTTCTCTTTCTTCTCTTCTTCTTCACTTCTCTTCTCTTCCTCTTCTCTTCTCTCTTTCTTCTCTTCTCTTCTCTTCCTCTTCTCTTCTCTTTCTTCTCTTCTCTCTCTTCTCTTCTTCTCTTCTCTTCTCTTCTCTCCTCTCCTCTCCTCCTCCTCTCCTCTCCTCCTCCTCTCCTTCCTCTCTCTCCTCTCCATCTCCTCTCCTCTCCTTCTCCTCACTCTCCTCTCGCTCCCTCTCTCTCCTCTCCTTCTCTCCTCTCCTCTCCCTCTCCTCTCTCTCCTCTCCTTCCTTCCTCTCTCTCTCTTCCTCTCCTCTCCTCTCCTTCCTCTCCTCTCCTTCTCTCCTCTCCTCCTCTCTCTCCTCTCCTCCCTCTCTCTCCTCTCCTCTCCTCTCCCTCTCTTCTCCTCTCCTCTCCTCTCCTCTCCTCTCCTCTCCTCTCCTCTCCTCTCTCCTCTCCTCTCCTCTCCTCTCCTCTCCTCTCCTCTCCTCTCCTCTCCTCTCCTCTCCTCTCCTCTCCTCTCCTCTCCTCCTCCTCTCCTCTCCTCTCCTCTCCTCTCTCTCCTCCTCACTCCTCTCCTCTCCTCTCCTCTCCTCTTCCTCTCCTCTCCTCTCCTCTCCTCTCCTCACCTCTCGCTCTTTCTCTTCTCTTTCTCTTTCTCTTCTCTTCTCTTTCTCTTCTCTTTCTCTTCTCTTCTCTCTTTCTTTTTTTCCTAACTTGTTTCAAATAAGAAAAGTTGTCCCATCAGATTTTCATGTGGCCTTAGAAGTTGTCCATGAGTGCCCACAGAATCACTGGACACCTGTAAAAATCCCTGATTAATTTTGTCTTCACTTATTTTTTGCCTCTCTGACAAAACTCTTACAAGCTTCCCAAGTCCTAAATCTGTGACTAGCAATAAGCAATAATCTTCCACTAAGATTTGAAGATAAAAAGCAAAGAGACAGAAAGATATCAGAGAGCCAAACCTGCTCCTGGAGAGGCAAAAAGCCGCTGAGCTCAAAGGTTCAGCATCTGTTCTGAAGTGACTGCTGCTCAAGTACTGGATTTAGTGCATTGGATTTGTTTGTGGTTTTTGTTTGGGGGATTTTTTTTCTGCAAGCAAGCAGGTACTGTCTTAAACACAAAGTTGCACCCACATCACTTTTGCTAAGCAGAAGCAAGAGCTCTTTGTTCATAGATGAGAAAGTTACCAAGCTGCAAAAATGTGAATTGTGATGTATGGATGTACTCTTCTTACAGATCATACAATTTTTCACTCCTTTTCCTCTCCCAGTTTTCAAATTTATCTTTGTCCATTCATCCACTGCTCAGTCACTGGAGGTTGTTCAAGAGACTCTTTGTATTTTCACTGGATACTATTATAATTGTGTCTTTATCTACTGGATTTGAAGTTATCATGTCAAGTATTGATTTCTAGCATCACAGCCTGGGTGGTAACTTTAACAATTCAATTGTCCTTAATCACCAATTCTACACTTTTCTCTGCTGTCTCTCTATTTCTGACTGCAGAATAACCCACCATAAAATTGCTAGCACTTCTCTCTGGATTTACACAGCTTGTAGTGAAGTAATATGAATTCCTCAAATGCAGATTGCCATAATTGATCAAAACTGAAAAATAGGAAACAATAAGGGGAAAAAACCAACTTTCAGATATCTCAGGCATAATGAAGAAGGTGGTATAATTCCTAGTAATTATTGAAGTAATCAAACTTCCCAAGGAGATAGATGATTTTCTAAAATGCATTCTTTTTTTTAAATGCTTTGTTACACCAAACTGTCATGCAAACCTGCTCATTGCAAAGAGGCACACCAAGGTTTATAGCAGCTTGCAGCTCCTAGGATTCTGATACCTTTAATCTTATATTTTTATATAAATATAAACCAGGGTTCTTTATCTAAGGGCTTGTGGCAGAGTGCCAGCTGACAGTCAGTGATACAGCACGTGTTGCATCACTGGGCGTTCCTGGAAGGAAAATCATGGAGGAGAGTTGTGTGCAGTTTGCAGTCCCAGGACTTACAGGTTGCCAGGTGAGCTGGATGCTGTCAGACACTTGGAAAAGGAGCCCTGAGGTGGATACAGGGTCTGTATCCCCCTCACAGACAGTATTGCCCTGATCTGCTGTCTAAGCACTGAGAGACAAGACACCTCTAGAATCATTTGTGCTCAAGATAACAGACTGAGGCAGCTCTGTTTCCAATAAGGAAATGTTGTCCATCAGTTTCATATGGCCTTACAGGTTCTCTTGCTGAGAAAAGACACATCAATTATCCCAGCAGAACAAGGTCTTTTTCAACCCTTATGTGCTGCTGCTTCCCTGTCACCTTCCCTCAAGAAGGTGAACAAAGTGGGTGTATATGTTGTCTTTATTTGGGTTTTAATATAAACACCTTTTCTTTTCCTTTTATCTAACAGGCTTTTTAGTTTGACATGTACCATACTATGACTAAAAAAGCATTTGAGATCCATAGGTGAACTCAAGGCAGAGAGAATTCTGATGGGAGGCAGATCTATTGGCAAGGCTCTGCAAGTGTCCTTGCTATAGCAACACTCTTGAAATAGAGAAACTTTTGGGCTGCAACACATATCTTCACTATTCCAGCTAATAACAGAGCAGAGAAGCTGGGATCTAATCTCATTTTCCATGGGACTGTGTGTGGGCATTGCAGACAGCTTTAACAACACCTGCAAAGACAGGCATTCACTCCTTACAATGTACAATATTTCTTGTTTTCCATTGCAGCAAACAGCAAGAACAAACTGGTTTCTTACCCTAGATTGACAAAGCCTTCCTTAGTTGATATCTGACAAAACACAGAGGACAGCCCTTAACCACTGCACTTTCAGATGACAATTAAGCATAAATAACTTTTTATCAGGATGCTAAAACCCAAAGTAATTTGAAGTATATAAATCTCTTTCTCTATGCTTATATTCTCTGAAAGGACTCTTTTTCTTTCAGCCTTCCTAATTTCTCTAGATACTGTTCTACAATCCTCTCTTCATATTTCTGGGGTCTTTGGAGCTGCCCAGGGACTGAAGATTAGACTGATTCTAATCTGTGTTCTGTGTACTCCTATGGAAATGCTCCTTACATATATATTGATTAATGCCAAACTTTAACTGATGCCTACTGAGTTCAAACACTTTTAGTGGGACTCTTGACAAATTTTCAATGGACACATTATCTTCACTATAGATATCTTTTCTACATTGTTCAGGCACCACTAAATAAACTGAGAAAACTTATGAATTATTGTGGTATAGAAAAATTGAGATATAAACTCTTTAAAACATGCAAGCAGTGTCAATCTGTGGTATTTTTCAATGACCATTGAAGTTTAAGGAGCAGTAATTATGGTCTGGATCAAATCTAGTGAGGCAGAAAATGATAACTCCTTAAAAGCAAAAGCAGAGAACAAAAAAAAAAAAAATCAATGATAACCTATGCCAAGGAGTGACAGAATCAGGAAGTAATTCCTTTGAGCTTTTAAACAAAAAAGCCAATTTAATGTCACTATCTCACAGTACAAGCCTTGCTGCTGTTTCCAGTGGTTTTTTGTTTACATTTTTGTTTTATTTTTATTTTTGTTTGTTTTGGTTTTTAAACCATAGTGATTTATGATGGCTGCTGTCAGGAAAGGAAAACTTTAATGCAAAGCTGGACGGTCCCAATTGTAATTCAGAGCTGAAATGGCCAGGTGACCTCAACTGCAGCTCAAGTTCTTCACCACCAAATTTCCCTCCTTTGGACACTCTCTAATGTATTTCTTATATTGTGACACCCAAAAATTGCCTCATATTCTTCACACTTTTGTCTCATGCCATAATACATCTCCTTGTATAAAGCAAAACAAAATGCTCTTAAATCTGAAACCCATCAAATAAGCACACAAGCTTTCTCTGTGTATTTGGATGTTACAGCTTGATATTACTGCAGTAGGTTTGCAAAGTGCTTAGAGTACTTTCATTTAATTATAACAAGTAGGTTGGAGCATTAGTTATGGAAACTCCACACATTCCTAGACACCACCTTTCCTATTTAGACTGCATCTCAGAAGCATGTGAGACCTCATCCTAGGGCTTGCAAGAAGCTTTTTGTGGCCATGCAGCATTTTGTCTGCTAAATAATACATGTTACACAATCCCCTGTGCCCAAGACATTTCCGGGTAACTGAAGATTACATCAGCCTAACACACAAATATTTGGAGTAGTATTCTTAATGTCTCCAGTGGGGAAAGTGTCAGCTATTTCACTAAAACAGATTCTAGGTTCTCTGTCAGTTATTAATACATTATTTTAACTGAGGGAAATTCTCGGATCCCCACTAATGAATTTGTCTTTTGTTTTCTTTTATGGAGTATTTTGAATGAACTCTTGTGCTCTCAGAGGAATCTGAACATAATCCTAAATATTTGACCTGCTGTGTTTGAACATCTGAAAAAAATATTTAGCTGCAAAGCAAGTTTATCTTGAAAAGCTTTAGCTTCTTTTTCTTCCTTAATTTTCTGCATCATATGCAAAAATTACATATTTTTTTGTGCCTTGAAACACAAAGATAAACCCAAGACACAGAAAAAATAGTCAGTTTCCTAGGATCACAAAGGTTGTGGAATTTTCTTGCTTTCAGTTTAGATCCAACACAGCTCAAAGAAGTATGGTCTGACAGAAAAACAGGGAAGGAATGTTAATCAAATGTGAAAAGGTTGCTGGAAAAAGAACAGCCTCAGAAAATGTTTTAAAGATCACTTGTCAAGAACCACCATTATTTCTTTGGCCTATTTTATGCCAATTTTTAAAGAAATGAATAGTAATGTCTATTTCCAGAGTATACTATAGTCATGTGTACTGTAAGGCTGCTTAGTGGCTAAGGAGAATACTTAATCATTGCATTATAAAGAGATCTTCAGTTCTCCAGGTACTTGGAAGTATTTTGTGATTTTTTTGTTCTCACCCCAAGCGAAGGGGCTACTTCCATCTCCTTACTGATGAGGATGTTGATAGAGCTGTTTCTGATGCACATTTCTACAATCTAGTTGGAGTTGTTATACATGTCTGAGTAATTGTTGGCCTCAGAAGCTGACATGGTGTGGTGTGACTTCAGGACCCATGCAAGTCCCATCCTGAAATGTGCAGCACAACCCACTCGCTGTGCATATTCCTGAGGCATCTGAAGGGCACCAGGTCCCATTCCTCAGACAAGAGCAGCCTAGGGAGAAGCTTTAAGGTACAGAATGAGTGAGAGAATTCCATCTGTTAGAGAGAGAGAATTGGTCTCGCACTACCTCATACAAGTCATTCCACCAAAGAAAGAAGGATGGTAAGCCTCATGCTTATAACTAATTGATGATTTCGTAACAACACAAAAGTAATAAAGTTTGTGGTTCTACAGGCACAGGATTTAGAAAGTAAAATTTGTGACATTTACTCAGGCTTCAGTAAAATTTAAGTCAAGAGCATCACTGCATTCAGACTCCTTTAGGCTCATGAGGCATCTTATGGTTACCCAGCACAACTAGAGTAATTCTGACACCTGGCAGGAGACAAAGGAATGCTCCTTTTGGTGGTACCCTGGTGGACAATAGCCCCATTTCTCCATTTTTGTCTCACATAAGAATACCTTCCTTCCTCCTCTCTGTACTTAAAGCTTTTTCTACCACAAATAACTAAACATTTGCTAAAGAAAACAAGCAAAGACAGTGCATTGAGTCCAGAAGAGAATATCTAACATTCAATATCACATCTTGACGAATCTGTTTTTTCACATTTATTGACCTCCTAAGTTTCTTAACAATCACAAGTAATATGTGTTTATCTCATGTACCTCATAATTACTTATGGTGTTATAGGATTAATGACTTAAAAGAGCAGCTTGTAGGATCAGTTGACTTATTCAGAAAGGTAGGGAGTAAAGTAAAACCAAAAACTGGACCAATGTTTTCTACAACTCTGTCAGGTGCCAGTTTTTGAAAACCCAGATTTAGTACAGCTAGTCTTCCTGACTTTCTTATACGGAATTGTATTTGTTAAATGATACATCAATTATGCATTAAAAAGGATACAAATCTCTACATTAGACTTAAAAAATTAATCTTGGGTGCTGAGAATTCTGAATTTGAGTTAGACTTAGAAATAAACATTTTATGTATTTTAGTTTAACTGCACAACCATAATTCTTCCCATAAAAATTTTTGTGTAACGGTTTGCAAATTAACTTAGATTTAATTTCTAACTTATGGTCCCCAAAATCTCTTGTGGTTTGCTGCATTAGGGAACCAAAATTGTGTAGCAGTTACTCATGGAAAGGGAAAACTGTGGGAAAAAAGGATGTTACTGATTTTACACGTATTTTACAGTTTGGTCACTTTTCCAAAACATCTAGAAAATGAAAAAAAATTTCAAAGAAAAAAAGAACATTCTCAAAAAAAAATCCACCATTTTTATCCCCTTTTGCTAGTGCAAATATATTTTTCGAAATAATTATATATTCGCCTTTGTGAAACATATAAGCTTGTTTTAGAAGCATCTATCCATTGTTTTACAAAGGTCTTTTCCTTCAAGACAAAGAAGGAAGAAAAGAAGCCAATTTTTTTTTCTGGTATTATTAGGGTATTTAGGAGAATTATTTGGTATTTGTAAATTGTATATTCAAACCTTCTCTGGACTGAGGTTTTGTTTGCAGATGCACTTCCCACCTCAACAATGTTGCCCAAGATGTGGAATGTGAAATTCAGACCAGTTCTCATTTTCCTTATCCTGTTTTGCATCCCTACCATCCATGGCTATACATCATCCACCAGCTGACAGCTTCCTGGGGAAAGCACCAAGGCATGCCTTGAGCTCTGCTGTGCCCCTGCCTGCAGCTCAGCCAGGTTCCTGCCTGGGCTGCCTTGCCATGGATTGACTGTCTGCACACGGAGTGATGGCAGGCTGCACTCTCAAGTTACACACTGGATTTAATGACACTCAAAGAGGTCTTAATGACTTTTCCATTCACCAGCTGCAATACATGTCTTTCTTGCAGTCAGTAGCACCTAGAGTTGCGTTCTTCTCTACACCTTTTTGTCTTAGATTTTATATTTTTTGGCACCTGTGTGTCAACAGGTGTAAGTGAAGGTGGTGCTTGTGATTTGGCACTGTTACAGAGCAGAATCTTCCTGCCAAAGCAGTAATTCCTTGACAGAAACACACGAAGCATCCATACCAGATCTTCATTGGTCTTTCCCCTGTTTCTCAGAAAAATATGAAAAGCCTGTTCCTGTCACCTCAAAGCAGGATGGACATACCCTGGTAAGGATTAATGCATTGGGTATAGATTGCTCTGAAAATTTATCTAAACATATTTATCTGTAATATTGAGATCTTGGTAAATGTCTTCTGCTATTAAATCTTTAACTGAGGTGAGTTTATTTCGTTGACAAGATAATATGCTTGGTCAATAAATAAGAGAGTGATTCCTTTTCTGCCGGACCTCACACTCATCCTATTTCAAGGCAAACAGACTGCCAAATTTCAATTGATGAGTTGGCAGGCTGGGGGAGATTTATACACATCCTTCCCTGGGGCTCTGAAAACAGAAGGACTGGGGAACCCAGGGACACATCCTCTTTCCAAATATCACATTTCTTCAATGTAATTCTCAACTCTGTAACATGTATGTTCAGGCTCCCATGTGTTTTCCAAAGATACGTCTGTATAGAATATCAGTCTTTTTCCACAAGGTCTTTGTGTGTGTCTACTTACAAGGATTAGTTATGCACTGAATGGTTTGGGCTGCTTCCAGACTGTGGGGAACACTGCATGTCCAGTTGCCATGGCTTAATGCAAGCCATTTATTAAACTGTCAAAATTGGCTAAGCACCAAATGCTGACTCAAGTGCTGGATATTTTTGTAAGGTGTTTATAACCTTTTTATGTTGAGAACTGGGGACATTTGAGAATGTGAATACAGTGAAAGATGCTGCTAATGAATATTAAGACAGTAACAGAAATTACTTCAATCAGCAAAACCCATACATAACATTGTAAATAGCAGCACTAGGCAATTTGAGACAAACTTCACTGAAAATGTCTAGAGTTTTGTAAATGAAGGAAAGCTCAATTTTTTTACTGGTATTCAATGATCTGAGATAAAACTTTCAGCTTTATCATTAACAGCATCTTATCAGGAGCAGTATCTTCCACTTCCATACCTTTGAATTTCAGAATTCCAATATTTCCAAACACAGTTTTGAATGAAGTGGAAGGGCGCTGTTAGGTAGGCTCCTGGACCAGGGCTTCCATACATGGATATCTTACAGCCTTGTAAAGGTCTTTGTTTTGGCAAATCTTCACCGAGCAATTGAACTGGTAGAAAAAACACCAACAATTTATTCAGCAAATGATGAGTATGGTTTATAAAATTCATCAGGAAATTCATGTGAGCCAAGCATTTGATGTGTATGAGTAGAGCTTTCAAACTTGTGCATTTTGCTGCAGAAATACTGTGTGTTGCATTTTTGCTCAACAATCTCTTGTCACCTTAAAACTCCTAGGTCAAATTTTGTAAAAACCTCAGTTTTTCATAACTTTGAAAGTATATACAAGAATAAATTGCTTTTAAATTTCCGATTGATATGTGTGAAATCACCATTTTGGACAATCTACCAGCCAGCAGCCAATCTTTGAACATTGTAACTGCAATGGGTATTTCCCATTTTGATTGCAAACTACAGGTAGATACTTCTGCTTGGTGAAGAGAGCTTAACCAATGAATTTTCTAGGTAAAATTTCCTTCTCACTTGAAGTGTCAGAAGAACAGAAAAATAGGGACAGGAGAAGAATATTTTTATTTTTTTTTAACCATCTGCAATACTGAGATATTGCAGGTATCTCAATAAAGTAATGTATTACTGCTGTGTAGGGATTTGAAATCAGTAGATAATTGCTACTTAAGGAGACTGATTGAATTGTGTTTCTTTTAAATTTGCATGATATGCAAACATAAGTCTTCACATTTCTTCCCTTTGCAAGACTATAAATGAATTAATGTCTTAAAAAGCTGTAGGAGAAAGCTTAAATGCCAGATGAAGGAGAACTTCTTTTAACTTGCTGGCAATTTTCCTCCACTTTTTTGTAGCTCAGATGTAAAGTCCATTATGTGAGTGAAAGCTGCATACATTCAAATTACTTGAACTATATTAAGTTAATAAAAAGGGCAAATGCATTTACTGAAAGGTAAAAATATTACGAAGGAAAGTTTATAGCCATGTGGGAAAACCAGAAAACAGAATATAATAATGGAGACCAAATCCTTTACTCAGGACAAGTACTTAAATGTTGGTATTAACTGCTGAAGAGAAACTGTATGCAACAAAAATGAGAAATGCCTTGAATTTGTTAGATAGAAAACAATAAGATTCTAGAGGACAATGACAGGAACCCAAGATGTGGGTTTTACTTCAACAACCAAAGTAAAATTTAAGACAAGGAAGTATAATGAACGCATAATCTTGCTTTCATTAAAACAATCTTGCTCTTTGATATCTTGGACAGTACACGAATGACTCATACAAGAAATAGAGGCAGTAAAATGCTACCTCACTTGCCCTCCCATAATGGAGTCTAAAAATGTCGTACAGATATTTGTTTCTGATGCACCTGAAGAAGCCTGAAAGATAAATAATACACAAACAAATGCAAGGTCATCCTAGACTGTTGGGCCTGCAACTTCTGGAGTAAAATTTAACAATGGGTGGTTTTTTATGCTTTGGTTTTTTTTCCAGACCAGTTGAACTAGAGAAATATGAAGAAACATTTAGTTATTAAGTGATCTTGTACATCTGTTCGGATAGGTTTTCTAAATAGCAGATGTGGTTCATAAACATTAGTAGAGAATGCAGCACACAACAGAGACAGAAAAATTATGTCTGATTCTGAACTCAGTCCAGTATACGTAAGATTAGCTACTTGGAATGGAGTATATCAATTCCAGTGTGAAATCACAGCAAGAACAAACTTGTTCCCAGAAACATCTGGATAAATATTGATCAAGACAAATTTCTAAGGAAAGTTCTGATGTTGTTCTTCTGCCCTTTAGACCTTCTCCTGTTGACCAGGTGTAAAACAGGCATACAGAACATGCATGGACCCCCTAGCAAAAACACTCAATTCTCAAACACAGTTAGTAAAAGATTTTCTCCATAAATAAAACCGAAGGCACTGAAGTGGTACAAAAACTCTCACAATGAATTCATCCAAAAGAGGAAAATGCAGAGATTTAAGTGCCAAGAAGACTGTTTACTGCTGTAATTTCCATTACTGAAAACTCTGAAGAGAGCTGGTAAGAGTAAGTACTTCTCTCAGTACTTCCAGGGACTGCTTATGACCTAACATTGTTCTGTTAAGACAACACCACTTTAAGTGCCTTCCTGACTTAGTTCTAATATATAATTTATATTGAAGTTAACCAGCCCACAGTTCTTTAGTTGTTAAAAATATCACTACAGCTGCAGCTAAAGCTATAAGTTAAAATGGTCAGACCGCCAATTTTATTTCCTTGCAACAACAGGACCTTTGTTTATTTTTTAATATTGTATAAATAGTGACTAGACCTGTTCTGTTCAAATGCTTTCCTATTAGACACACTTCTGTTTTCCATTTGTGCCTCCTGCATTAAAGGGATGCTTGAAAGCTTTGGAAGTGCTAAATGATTGCAATACTATGTTTCAAATTGTAACTGGGGGCAAAAATACCATATCTGCAAAAAAAAAAAAAAAGAAGAAAATTATTTATTAGTTACGTCTTTGCAGATCATCAACTAAATTTTTCACTTTTAGTCGCAACTGATGAAAATTATGGCATCCAGCACATTTATTTCCTTTTTAAATTTTACTTTGTTTTTCTTGGTCTGTTTTCCAGTTGGTGGCAAAGTAATGTGAAACTTTCCAAAGCTTTTGTGTTGCTGCAATTACATATACAGCAGCAGCATGGCCCAATGGTACTTGATAATTCATACTCTCTCATTTGGTTACAAAACACCCACCACTCTTTGGTTACAAAATATCCACCTCTTATCTAGAGGTGACAGGAGATAATAGATGCCAGAAAACTTATCATACGAGATGTGGTTTCGTCAGCTGTCCTCAAAGTGTTTAAATAGAGATATTCCCATTATGTTGCCCCTGGTAGATCCCTTCGGTGACAGCTTGGGGAGCCCCAAGGTATTTTTACCCTTAAAGGAAACCTGTAGTCCGATCAGCATTGCTACATGAGCTCTGGAAGGTGTCTCAGATAGAAGACAGTCTCTGCCTGTGAAACCTGTGGACAGACTTCCTCTCCTCTCACACTCTCGGGAAAGTCAAAACTAGTGCTCTCCTGTTTTTCCGTTTTTCCTTTCTGGGTGAGGGCACCTGAAACACTTCTGGACCATAGAAATGGAAAAAGGAATGTCACAGAACAGTTGGCTGTCCCAAGGTGCTGAAAAAGCAGCTAAGCAGCAGCACCTTCAAGAAAAAAAAAGATTAAATGGGCATAATGAGTGGTCAGTTAGTAGATCACAAAATCATAGAATTGTTTGGGTTGGAAGGAACCTAGAAAGACCTTCTAAGTCTGACACTGTCTTCTATTACATCGTTCACAAGACAAGGTTGCTAAAAGCCCCAGTCAACCTGACCTAAATGCTTTCAGGGAAGGGACACCCACATTTTCTCTGGGCAACCTCATCCCAAAAAGTCCAATTTTTCTTTATATCTAAGGTCAACCTGCCTTATTTTAGTTTAAAACCATTAGTCTTTGTCCTGTCACTACATGCTCTAGTCAGAAATTCCTCTCTAGCTTTCTTTTGGCTTCTTTTGGGACCAAAATCTTGCTGTGAGGTCTTCCTGAACCTTTCTTGTCTTCAGGCTGAACAGCCACAACTCTCTTGGGTCTTTTTTTCACAGGAGAGGTGTTCTTGCCTGCCAACCATTTGTTTGGATAATCTCATAGAAGATAGTACACACAATATCCTTTTTTGTTGTACAGGAATGCAAGCTACAGCTGGATCCTGTGTTTGTGTGGGTGTGCAACCAGCAGCTGGGGTTTGCACCACCCTCCCTCTGCTGGAACTGGTCCTGGAGGTGTTTCCATCTGCATCTGCGCTGTTGCAACATTTAACAAGGACATTCAAGTCACCCTCATATGGGTGTGAATTTACTAATGTGAGTGTGCTTGGGAAGGTTTAAATCCTATGCTCTTCACAGAAAAATGAGATATCTCCCAGAAGTGTTCCAATCTTTGTATTCTATCATGGAGTACTAGTACAATGAATTAGAAAGCAAAATATGCTCTGTAACTCACATATAATTCATAAACTGAGCTGTTAAGTGGAGTCCTGTCAAATCTGATAAAGAGCTTTTTAAATCCCTTTTTCCCGTATTCTAAAACAGCTCCCTGCAAAGAGCCAGTGTTCTCTCATACACTGCAATATTTTGCACTATCTAGGACAGTGTACTTTGTGAATAGCAGAAAAACTTCTATGACTAGTATATTAAGGACAAGAAACATTGCATCACTTAAAAAATTACTAGATAGTTTAGATGGATGAGAAGTGTATGTACAGGTATTGGAAGGACTAAAAGCTATCAAACAAATATTCATGAACTAGTTTGTTTCTTCACACTTTAAGGCATTTTGATAGTACTTTGTTGAATCAATCCAATGGTAACTATGCAGTAATGTATTTTGTTATCAAAGTGAGGCATTTTAACAAATATTAAAAGAAATCTTACCTCTCAAAAATATGTAAGAAATATGGGAAAATTTTGGGGGAATTCAACATTCTTCATTGTCATAACCTAGCTATGGACACAACTGGACACAACCACTATTGTGCTGCAGATTACAGACCAAGAGGGCTTAGTCTGGAGGTGTAGTTTATGTGCTCTGAGCACACAGCTTAAAAATGATGGCTTATGGAGTTTTGCATCAACACAGTGCAAGTACTGTGATCAAGTAAATGAAAATAAAACCAGAAAGAGTATTGCAAAATACTTACAGATATCATGTTTTTGTGAAAGTGTTTAAAAGGTGAAACCCACATGCTTTTATTCCAAATTATTCTTATTCACTGTAGATACTTAATTCTGGTCTAGGAAAAAATAAAACAAGGAAAATAAAAGTTACCCATTAATCTTTGCATTAATAGCTCTAATCAACTAAAGTTTGTACACAAAGGCTTTTTATATCAGTATTTCATAGTATTGATCCTTCCCAAAATAAGGCTCTCCTAATGTGCTACAGTTCAATAGCAGAGGCATTTGCACTATTTTGAGCAGTACCTAACAGAAAGGAAAGCACAGGAATACATTAGACATTGCCTACAACAGGATGTACATCTGGATAGGAGCTGCATTACAGTGGATGATGGGGTGAAAGACTATGCTGTGGACAAGTCCTTTGCAGGGAAGACTCTGAAGCTAGATTCCCTAAAAGGCTGCTATAGTTTTATAGTTTTCCTAGCTTTCAGAAGCTGATCACCTAGGAGAGCGAACTGAGATCTCAAAGTAGTAAGTGAAAGATCAAGAGGTCTTCTATCCTCTGTTTGTTTGACTGAAGTATGATGAATGGAAGGGTTTTCCTGTCCCAAACCCTTGAAGTGGAGGGATCTGGAAAGAGGAATGTCTCTTAAGGACAACTCTTTTGGAAGCCAAGGTGACTGGCACCCACAACGAGGTCTGTGCAGAGGCACTGCATCTGGCAGAGGTGACTGAGACCAGAAGCCGATCCCTGGGAGCTAGCACAGATTTCAACATGCCAGAGGAGGCAATTGCCTCCATGTTTGAGAACTGACACCTGACTTTGCACATGACAGCTCAGTTATTTGGCACTCTCATCCGGCAGTCCCTTGCTGCTCTTGAAGTTCTGCTCATTTATTATTGAAGTGAGAAAGGGAAGGCAGCAGCTAACTTCTGGGAACAGATCATAGACTGCATTACACATACAGACATGCATGCAGATGCTGGCTCTAAAACTTTTAACTCCTAAAATAAACACCAGTAAAACACTCAATTTATGTAAATATGTACACTGCAGTTGTGTGTGAGCCTTATTAAAACTAAAAAAAAAAAAAAAACCAACAAAAAACCTAAAAAAAAACATGGGAAAATAAAAACCAACAAACCAAACCAAAACAAAACAAAAAAAAAATTCAGACCAGACTTTTCTAAATTGAAGAAATATATTGAAAATTAACAAGAAAATTTTATAGTGCTGCTGGTAATTTTCCAGAGAAATGATGAAAAAGCTAGCTCACTGGCAACTTTGGAAGCTGACAGGAAGAAAAAGAAGTGAAGGTCAAGCCAAGTAATTATTAAACTAAGACTAACTTTATGTGGCTATGTTTAAAATTTTAGCAATAAATATTTTACTGTATTTAAATGCAAACAAAAGTATACTTATATTAATTAAGTTTGAAGTAATTCTCAATTGCAGAACCAAATCCAATAAATATTAGTGTTAACCTTTTTTTTCTCTCCTACTTTTTAACAGGATGTCATAAAATAGTACAAGGCGCTTATTCTTCTCTGAATTTAAGGCTTTTTGTGTATAAAAGGAAAAATAGGCTACCTATCAAGAAATGCAAGCCCTGCATAAGAAATCCTGGTTTCCTTAATTAGGCAAATAGAAACTGTAGTTTTAGTTGTCCTTATAATATGACAAGACTTGAAAGAAAAATCTTATTTTAAATGATATGCTTAAGAAAGTGCTTAATTATAAGTGGGTCTTCAGTACCTTCTGATCTCCAGAAGAACATGAGTATATGCTTCTGTACTGTCCTGAATGAGTTGATTTCTGAACAATATTTTTTCTTATCTCCCTCCTTAATTCTACGTACTATTTAGCACTATAGTTTTGGTACTATTAATTGTGTCCATTCTAAATTATATTCATAGACCAAAGAGAGAAGTAGGAGCTGAGGGCCTAGCATCTGCCATCTCTGTACAGATGGGTTCTTTTTGCATCCAGAAAGTAAGGGTGGCATTGATACCACCCTGTACCCTAGGCAGTCCCTCACACCATGCAGAGGCACTGGCTCAGAAGGTACTAGAGAGCTGGGAGATCCTCCCAAAAGGAAATGAGATGGGGTTCCATAGCATGCCTCAGTCCTAGGTCATGCAAACCTTATGAAATTCAACAAGAACTACAAGGTCTTGGGACAGTCCTAATCACCAGAAAGGTCTAGGCAGGGATCCAAAGAATGGAGCACCTCTGCTGTGAAAGCAGTTGAGGAAGTCGAGGAAGTGGTTCAGCCTGAAGAAGAAAAGGCTTTGGATGCCTTTCAGTACTTGAAGAGGGCCTACAAGAAATCCAGGTAGGGACTTTTGGCGAGTACATTTAGGACAAGAGGAAATGGCTTTTAAGTAAAATAGAATATATTTATACTAGATATAAAGAGGAATTTTTGGTGAGACACTGTAACAGGTTTTGTCCAGAGAAGTTGTGAATGCCTCATCTCTGTAAATATTCAAGGCTGGGTTGGATGGGGCTCTGAGCAAACTGTTCTTGTGAAAGAAGTCCCTGCTTATGGTAGGGGACGGGGAGGTTTATTATAAGGTCTTTGAAAGTTCCTTCCACACCACACCAAACAATTCTATGTTTCTCTGAAAATACATTTTTTCTCTGCCCAGGACAGAGGCTGTACTAAATCTTATCCATGTGACTATTAGAAGATGAACACTCCTATGCTAAACAACCTCACAGCTGGCCTGCTGCAGTTTCCTCTACAATAATAAATTTTCTATGCTTAAGAGTAATGACAGTCTGCTGGAAGAGAAAAGCTGATTGAAAAATACATCTTGTATTCATGTGAGATACAGAAAAGCCCACCCTTTTCCACAGTTCCAGTTGGGATTGCTAGCATGAAAACAGAATTTCAGAATGTTTGTGTATGTTTTTTCCCCTGCACTTTTTTGCCATATATGCAGTAACCAGTAAAATGTTCTCCCCAGAGAGAAAGGATGTTCCTAAAAGCAGCTGGGCTGCATGCAGGAAGAGCCATCCCTAGTGCATTGCCTGCTTGGACAAAAAAATGCCACCCTGATGCCTTTATTTATTCCAATATTTATGGATAAATGTAGGCAGACCTAAAGATTCTTTAGTCTGCATGACACAGCTCTGAAAGCACCAGTCCCTCTCTAATAACAACCCACAAATGCAAATCCAGTAGCCTAACTTAAATACACACCTAGATTAGGCTGAAAAAATTGACAATCGTCTCTTTGAAAAAATGAGCTCTCGGCATTCCATCCCTACACCAAGAACAGAGAAAAAAAAATGCTACTTCTGGGTAGCAGTTTCCAAGGTTGTTTAATATTCAGTGAGGATCTTAACGTTAGCTCACATTTTAAGAATTTCACAGCACATCTGTGCATCATTGCGTGTTTTACGGGTTTTCTCGGACACCATAATTTTTTTCCTGAAACTCTTACTTGAGAAAACAAATTCAAGGTATTAATTGTTCTTCTTCCACAATCTCCAAAGACATTGCATTTCTAATCACACACAATTGCAGCTTATCCAACTTCTTTACACTGCATGTTCATACGATGTGCTTTTGTCAAGAGCTGCTACTTGAAAAGGTGTTCAGAAACAAGACAATGAAACATTTGATCCTCCTTTTCTTCCTTCAACAGTTTATCAAGTACATTTTAGTTATGAAATATATTACTTTTATATTGCAAGAACCTTTAAGTAAGTACTTAGGATTGCGATGATGTTGTGACAAAACAATGGTAAATTCTGTGAAAATGGTTAAGTAAAAACTGAAAATAACAACCTTAATTTTTTTTGAGGTCTAAGAGATATGACAACACACCTACCCTATTTGTATAATAATCTTCCAACAAAGCACTGGCCCACAGCACACAAACAAAACTGTCCCCACACTAATTATCATGGCACATTTAACCCCAAGGGAGTTTATCTGATTTATAAGCCTTTGGGAAGGGGTATGAGAATATAATTGAAATGTGACAGATTCCTAATTATAGAGGCAACTGTATCAGTCAAATATTCTCAAAACAATAGCACGTGTAACTAAGTTTGACAAAGTAATAGTTTTGTGAATTAATGTTGCTGACATTCATATGCAGCTTACAGGGAATTCAAGATATTCTGTGATGTTCCCTGTCTATGCATCTGTTAAGATCCAACATGATGATACAATGAGGAATGACAATCATAACTAAGACCTTTCTTCACTAAGGCAATCCTCCTTATTATCAGAATAATTGAATATATATTCATGTAGACTGTTATCTAATAAGAAAATCTTATCATAAAAATAAGACCTGCTTCATATTTTCCAAGGACAAAAACTTTCTTCCTCTATGTCCTTATAGTAGCGACCTCAACATGTACCAGAGAAATAGGTAGTTATAGCAACTCAGGTAGTGAACAACTCTTGGCAGTATGCGACATTTCTCAGGAAAAAGCTAAATTGCAAATAAGAACACAAATTCATCCAAGCTGACTTCCCACAATTTCAGTTAAAAGGCTCTTAACAAACTTTTGTATAACCCAGCAGCACATTCCAACCTGGTGGGAGCTATTTTGTCAGATGAAGGAATCTGAGACCTGTATGAACATAAAGTCAAAAGGGCTGGAATAAAGCAAGTGGGGGAAGAGAGGCAGAGAATAGCTGTGCAATTTCTGGCAATAGTCCCTCACTGAGCATGGGAACAAGTGGGTCCCTCTTCAGCTTGGAGCACACAGTATTCTCATGGTGATATGAACTCAGAGTTCAAATGTACTCTCAGAAAACTAGATGAGTCTGACATCCCAGCTTTTTATGTCATGTGGTTGAGAATGCTGCAATAACTGCTAGAATGTGCACCTACGTCAAGAAGTGACCTCTGTGGCACCCATTTCCTTTTGCCACCTGAGTACAGGCCATGCCTGACCCAGCTTGTTCTGTGGCTTCTCAGGTGTGAGAGATGATTTGGCTCCAGTGTAGAAGAAACAACCTCTGCCCTACAATTCAACAAGCTAGAGGGAGGAGAGCTAAAGCCACTGAGAAATGAGAGCAGATGTAAGTAGCCGGTCCCCAGGATGCCTTCAGCCAGGTATACAGAAGTCAAGGTGTTTCTAAGTGTCTTCTTTTATTGCATCTGGTCCCAGCAGACAAATGCATCTGATCTTGGAGCTGATATTTTTCATCCCAGGAAGTAGCAGGGAAAGGACACAAAGCCATAGTGCCTATTCAAAATAGGACTTAAGCAGATTGCCTTATCTTAACCTATGAGTTGTTCTCTGTTGTAGTTTCCCTCTGTACAGCTGAGCAAGGGGACAGATAGAGTGATTTGGGGGACATCTAACATCCAGCCAAGGTAATCCACAATAAAAGTGAAGCCAGAGGATGTCCTAGGGAGTGGGAGTCTTTTGTGGATGGATTGGAAATTTTGCAGGGCAAATATCCAGTAAGATCACACTGGCTTAATCCACAGTATGAATGGACAAGCAGGATGGATGCTCTGAATTTAAACCAAAGGCAAGAAACACTCACCCTGGAATTAACTCAGGGCTGCTTAGCTGGCTGAAACACAGATACCAGTGCTAGTGCTCTGCAAATGTGTGTTTTAGATCTATTCAATTTGATTGGTGTCTCCTAACTCTTCAATTACAGTTAACACCTTACTGCTGACTTGAATAGCTTCAAGACTGCATTGTAAATGTGTAGTTACTACAAGGTAATTAATCAATGAATTAAAAGCTAGAATCTGCAGGGAAGCAAAAAAACTCTGGGTAGCCAATGCAGTATCTGAAGTTTTCCTCCTAGGAATGTAAGGAGATAGGTCTCTGGTAGAATCATCATGGCAGTTGCTGCCACTCTGCCATTATTGTCTTT
Organism: Calcarius lapponicus; assembly: GCA_039654755.1. Lineage (NCBI taxonomy): Eukaryota > Metazoa > Chordata > Aves > Passeriformes > Fringillidae > Calcarius > Calcarius lapponicus. The sequence goes on along the minus strand of CM077481.1, from coordinate 57,144,930 downwards.
AAGTCTTTGTATCAACAGGATCTTCCTCCTGAAGACAGAGACAGAGAGGAGGAGATAAAATGTGCACCCTTTCATCACAGGGCAATGTGTAATTCAGATCATGGATTGTAGCATACCACTGAGGAAGAAAAAATGAAAGAGAATTCCACTTTGGTGTCACCGTCCTCTTCAAACCCACAAACTTCCTGTCAGTTTTACTCCTGGCATTGTTCCCAGGCTTCTGCATTCACTTCCCCAATACATTCCACTAAGGACCAAGTTCTTCTAATTTCTGTCCATTTACAACACCACCACCCCTGTCTCCCTCTTCCTTGTGGCAAATTTGGATGATTCAACTGGAGAAAAATGAAGGTACATTTTTTTCAGTGATCTCAGTTGGAATGAAATATTATATAGCCTATGCACCAGCAGTGAATATCCCTCCCTTGTTTCCGAATTCTGACAGGAAAATGGCCCTAGGAACATTTTGTGAAAGCATTCCTATTCTGTAGAAACCAGTCTGTAGGCTGCAGAAGAATGATTGAAAATAGAATCCTTTATCATCCTGAGTAAGAAAGAACCCACAAGGATCACTGAAGTCCAGCTTCTGTCCCTGAAGAGGACAGCTCCAACTCACCCCATGTGCCCAAGAATACTGTCCAAACATTTCCTGAGCTCTGTCAGGCTGCTGCGTGACCACTGCCCTGGAGAGCCTGTTCAGTGCCCAAACACCCTCTGGGGGAAGAAGTTTTCCTGAAATCCAACCTAAACCTCCCCCTACACATCTTCAACTTCAGTTGAAAAGCGCCAACCTAGTGATACCTCACCCACAAGAGAAAGGTGCAGATAGTGGGAAAGTTGGAAGAAAATTCTGAATGTTTTATTTTGACCATCCTGGAACTGGTTTGACATTGACATAATTTTCATTCCAAAGTAGTGTTCATTTTAAAAATAAAAAAAAAAAATCTGCTCCCTCAGATTAACAAACACCAGCAATTCAATTTCAGTTAAAGATTGTCTTGACATACAGCCAAATTATTGAAGTATTCTATAATTCCTGATCATTAATCAACATAGCATTTAATGAAGTCTATGAGGCAGACTAAAATGGAAATTGCTTTTTTATTAAAAATATATATTTCTGTTGAGTATGTGAAATTATCATTATTCTACTTGTTACATTGTGCCTGATAATTTTAAATATTCATTCAACAGCAATGATCAACAGTTTTATTGCTATTACATGCCTTTGTTCCTAACAGTGTGAACAAAAAGAGAAGAAAATGTGATGGGAAATAGCTGAGGTATTTTTAGCTGTTGTGACCTGAAATTCAGTATTATGAAGCTGTAAAATGAAGACCACTGTCTCAAAATATAAACATTCCTGTAATGAAATGAAATTTCAAAATCTAGGGAAAAAAATATGTTTACTCATGTGAACAAGGATCTGAGTGTCAGCATTTATTAGACTGAGGGCAGCTTGTTTTAGCATTCACTGAAACATATGATGAGCCCTCTTAAAATGTTCCACACTGATTGTGTCTTTGACAAGTCATTCCAATAAAGAAAAAAGTACTTGATTTTTCCACATAGAATTTTTGTAATTGGCTTGCTCTATTTATATTTATGTTTTAAATGCACCTGCCTTTTCTGAAAGCATTTTAAAAGTAAGATAAAATGCTTATTGAATTCATTGAGATGGGTGAGACTGGGTAAATAAGATTAACTATGGCCTAGTTAAAAAAAAAACAAACAGTGAATTTGGGAAAAAATAGTTATCAGAAAGAGAGAAAATTACACAAGATGATACTGACAGCAGCTTTAGCAGAATATATTTGCCACAGTACACTTGGTCATGCTTTGTTTAGTGAAGCTCTCATCCCTTTTACAGCAGAAAGTCCAAGCCCAGAGAAAACAGAATCCGTTCTGCATGTACATAATTAATCTTATAGGCATGAGTAGTACCAGCAAACTTAACTGCACTGCTTGGATGATGAAAGATATTGGTACAGTGTGAAACACTGGTACTCAACTTTGGTGCTTGTAATTGCATTCCATAACTTGTGTATACTGGAATGGTCCTACTTCAATTGTATGAATACCCATGGCATACCACACCTTTCTATTTCAATTTAAATAAAGTGTATTAATCCCAGAGAGTAGAAACCAGAATAGACACTGATAATTTTAGTGTTCTTAAAATCTACTGACCCTGAAGTTCTGATTTTGCAAAAGATCCTTCTGTACAAGCACAGTGGCAGTGATACCACAGCCAGCTTTACATACGCAGCTCCATCCTTCCCTACCTGCAGGCTGAAATGAACATTCATCAGTGACTCTCAACACTTATTGTTCCTTGTATCTAATCTTTATTATAAGCGTTTATTACTGTGAACTTCAATTCCATGTTTATTTTCTAACAAAGTAATTACATGTACAGTTTACCTGTACTGCAGTATTTATATTTATTTTATACCATATCATAAAAATGTTATACATAGCACCATCTGTTGGCTAAGATAGCTATAACAAATGAAAAATAGTTTATGCAGATTAGGAAGAGAAAAGTAAGCCAACAAGAAAACAGAAAAAGGGACATAAAAATTTAGATGACTAAACTGCATACTAAACTGATCTTACATGTACATTTTTCTGTAAGTTAGGGGATATATTTCCAAAGAACACATTTAAGGCCACTCTACTCAAAAAATTTTGGACACTTTTTGGAGGAAAAAGAGATGGATATGAAAAAGCTCTAAACTCTAGTAAGAGAGCATGATAAATTAATTCACCTGCAGCACCATATCTTACTCTGTGCTCTAGCATCATGCTTCTCTCAATCCTTGGTGCTCTTAATGGCTTTAGAAACACAATTATTGAGGAAATTTATGGGGTTTTCTGCAGCCAGACATCTACCAGGAGAATTTCTGAGGCAGAAGGGTACACTTCTCCTTTCTGCTCCCACACAGCCTCCCTGAGAGGCTGCAAGGCAGACTGGTCCCCAGGGTGCTGTATTTTCTGAGGTCCATGTTGTGCGTGTGTGACATGCAAGCAAACTCCTCTGCTGGTGGTCTGTGTCTGCATGAAGGCCAGCCACAACTGCAGCCTGACATCTCTGAGAACATCTCAGAGTAAAACTTGTGTGAGGAGGAAGTCTCAGTGTGTTAGCACTTGTATGAAAGCCCCCTTTCCACACTTTAGTCAGCCTCATGCCTACCACACCTACCTGGTGCACTGACCTGGATGGGAAGCTGGGCAGAGACTGGGCTAGCATTTCCATGTCCAGAAAATCTCCATCTGGCTAGAAATTACCACTTTAAGCAAAGACTGCATAAAGGTGCCTGTCAACTCCTTGTGTTCTGTACCTGTACACAGTAGGTTTTGCTGAGCAGCCCAAAAAACATCATGACTTTTGTCTAGCAGTGCCATGAGACAGGTCAGCAGTATTATCTAAAAAACCCCCCAGTATTAAAAACTTATATGTCCGGCTTTTGCTCTTCAAAGTCAGGCAAGGAAAAGAAAGGACAAACTTGATTTTCCAGACAAAAAGTCACTGTATTCTATTTTTCTGAATTTAGACCAATGGATCTTGAGATAATGCAATAAAAAAATATTTCTACACAGAGCTTAATGAGGCAACTGAACTGGAGTTTAAATCTAAGATCTGTCTCTTTAAACAAAAAAAAAATAGAAAAATTACTTGTGGGTTAAGTACTTCTGTCAGGAATACCCACTCTTAGGTTTCCTGACATCAAACCAAGAAGCTGGTAACTGCCTCACACAAAACATCAATCTGACACAAACCCACACAACTGAAATTTGGTCAAAACATTTTGACATGTTAATTTTGTGCAGCCGGGCTCCTTTGTGCCTGATGAGCTCCATATCTTGCTTTGCCTAATTCCATAGAAGTGCAGTCACGCATTTGATCTGGAGCGGTTCAGGGGTGCTGGGTGACCCAGTGACACGGGGAGGAGGCTCTAATGACGTGGGCACCTCAGCTTCAAGTAGGTTCTGAGATTAACTTAGGCAGAAATCCAGGACTGCTTCACAGTGTGCATGTTTCGCTCCAAGCCTGCTGCTCTTGCACCAAGAAGAAACTGACAGTCTTTCAAGACTGACAACATATTTTATCTCCTATGGCTGCCCTTTTACAGGACAGAGGAAGTCATCATTTCTTCTACCTGCCACTGTGAAGGAAACATTCACACAGTTCATCATTCAGGGAGCACAAGCCTCAGCACATCTAGTACCCTGTAAATAGTCTTGGTGAAGATATAGCAATAAATACAGCTTTTAAAGTTGCAAAGGCACAAGTGTTTCTGATGGTATATTTTTCTTTTCTCCAAAAGATATTAGCAAGAGTAAGGGCCAAATTCAACTCAGGGCTATTGTGTTCACTGTACAAGGATAAAAGTCAAATGTCTTAATATGGTCATTTTTATAATGAAGACTAATGAAATATGTTCATTCTTTTGTCCATTTTTTAAATCTGGAAGATTAGCAGGGAAGTTCCTCATAGCAGGTGGGACACTAATTTCTTTTTTTTTAAGCATCTCATGCAGGAGCTCATAAAGTTCTGGGATTTACACATTTGTTTCTAACAAATTTTGAAATTATAACAACTAACAAAGAACAACTAACAAAGATTATTATGCTGGGAATGGATAAGAAACAATTGAAACAGCAAAAAAGACAAAAAAAAGACAAGCTACAGCGCACTGAAATTTAGCTTGATTTCATAGTAACACCTTTCATATTTGGCAATAGACTGAAAAGTTACAGTGCATATCTATATCATAACATGGAAATTGATCAGTATGTGCTAGGGAACAGTTACAGCACAAACTAACTTTTAATTCCTACACATAGTTCACACAATTTTGGCAAAACAACCATACTTCATTCTCTCGCTATTCTGCTCTGCTCATCCACTAGAACAAATGGATTTCTGTATTTATCTGCCTGAGGAAAATGCATGGAAACATGAATCATTTAGGGTAACATGTCCTGGCACAAATGAAACTGTGAATATCTTGTTTCCCTGAAGTCCTAAATGTGAAAGTCTGAAGAATAAGAGCAGGTCAGCCAGAGACAAGATCTCTAGTGGTCTTGCTCAGAGAATATTTGGTGCACAATCTGCACTGCTATTTAATCTATATGAATTTGAGGACACAAAACCTTCCCTGCATATCCTTGTGAGGCCTAACATGCAGACTTTTCTCCTGTTTGTCAGAGATCAGCATAACCTCTACTGCAGTTTGATTTCACTGCTTAAGGCAAAGGCAGGATGCGTTTTGAGTCAATGTCATGTAAGCTGACTTTTCTTAAGTTTTCTGGATAGTTTATATGTTAAGCCATTTTTTTATAAATTGACCTATGCATGAAGGAAAATACAGAAATCAGGAACAATCAATAAGTATCTGTCATTACAAAATTATGCCTGATCAGCCTGGGACAGTAGCAAACTGCAGATATCTTGACTTTAGTAACACTTCTGGTACTGTCTCCAGTGGCATTTTAATCTGGAATGAATAGCAAACTCTAATGTTAATAGCCAAATGTTCAATATCTGACAATTACTAAGAGAGGGGTTTCTTCAGCCTGATGGAGAAGGAGTTCAGGGTGATCTAATAGCACACAACTTTGAAGGATTTACAGATATTACAAAGCCAAACTCCTCAGTCTTGATGGATATCATAACAAGGGCCAAATTGCATCTAGAGAGGTTCAGAAAACATCCGGAAAAACCTTTTATTGGGAAGGATACTGCAGCAATTGCTGCCCTGAGACACTGTGAAGTCTCCATCATATTCAAGACTTAATAAGATAGAAGCATAGTGTTGGCAATAGGCTTGCTTTCAGCAGAAGTTTGGAATTCCAGCCAGTGTTTCTGTGTTTCTGTGATCTCATGTGAGCTACAAAATTGGCATGATCATCTGACAGCAGTGCAGAGCTATTAAAAGTGACCCAAATTCACCAGTGAATTTCTATAATGTCATAATAAATCTACTGACACGCTGGAGCCACTATTATGTTATTCTGAACAGGAGTAAAAGGCAAACAAAAGAGGAAACATGTTTTTGCCTTTTCAAACACTTAGATCCAGCACCAACAGTGTAATGGAGAAAGACATGCTAAAATTAGGAGGTCATCAACACTGGCAGTTGCACTGCAAAGTGGGCAGCTTTAGTAGCTTATACCCTGACGAAAAAAATCAAGGACAGACTGTCCAGATTCAGTGCACAATGCAATGAATCTGGACAGTCTGTGAATGGTGGAATAGATTAAATAAACTGTGTTTTATGTCTTCTTGCTTTCTTAATCTCACTTAAAAATCAAAAGAACTGATTTAATCGAAATCAAAGACCAGGAACTGACAGCAATAATGATGTTTACTTTCAAATCCCCACTATTGCTTGCACTACACTCCACCCAACAGACCACCATTTGCAGACTCTGAGTGAAAGAGTGGATGTAAATTGAGCAAGCCTTTATTGTTTGGCAAAGTGGAAAATCCATTATTAGTTTCTTTTGCTTCTGCGCAGGGCAGTTCTGCTCCACTTTCACTGTTTAATGCAGTGTGACTAAAAATCTGTACCCTGCAGAAAGCTTTCAAGCAGTAGCAGAGCTTGATGCATTTGTGATGCTCTGGAAGCAGTGAAGAGCGGTGAACAGAAAAAGTGGCAGGGAACAGAGAACTGCTGAGCACACAATACACTATACCTTTCCCCTCGATATTTTCTGTCCATCCCTTAAGTTAAGTTCTTGGCCATTCATCCATACCCAAGAGGAGCAAATGTTCTTCAGTTGCTGTCTTTGAAAGCAACATATTCATAACTAGGGACAGAGTGACTAGGCAGACATTTATGAGGTCTGTGTTTCATTTCCTTTGCTAAGGTAAACAAGATATGGAAACTGCTACAAGTATCTGGAGGACAGAAGAGTGGCCCTAGAGACAAATAAAGATGCAGCCTTTTTCTCCCTAGATGTCATTAAGATTTGTTGCACTCGGGTTTCCTTTTCCCTGCCTCTTGACTAACATGCTACAGTAGGCATACTGTCTTAGGATCTTATTATGAAGGCTGAAAAATTAAGTTAGTTTTTAATCAATATTGCAGAAAAAGACACAGTTGTCTTCCCTTCATGGCAGCAGGTACATATACACATGAGTAGAAACACAGGCTAGAGGAGAGGATATGATGATGCATATGGGACACCTGCCTGACCCTGGTCCTTGCTGGGAACTGTGCTGTCAGCAACTCTTCCTTTCTTTTTTCTTTTACAGCGATCTGGAGTTGTGTGCTCAGGCTCCTGTCCTGTGAGGTAGAGAGCTGGAGGAGGGGGGGAGTACCTTACAGCAAAAGAGATTCCCAGTTGAGGTCAAATTTTGCTTTTAGTTATTTGCATTGTTCTTTCATCTATTGCTTTATCTAGAAGGCTGAAGGGTGTTGCATTGTGTATCTTGTCTAAGAATAAATAAGAGCTAGATAGCTCTTATAGCAACAAAGGAATGCCTTCCATTTGTTCCACTAGGTGTGTCAGTATACGTAGATTATTTATACTTAACTTCCCAGGCCAAAAACATTAGTTTTTCTCTGAACATCTGGCTGGCATCTGCAAAATCTACAGAATGCATCATTAATCAGAATATCATTGTGAGGTTTAGTAATGAAAGATAGATCGGGTAAATTCTCTATATTAATGTAATAACGCTTACTAGAATACCACAAAGATAGAGCTTTTAGTGTGCACTTGAAAAATTTAATTGCTTTAATAACAGCCTAGAGTAAAGCATGGTATTTTTGTTTAACAAAGTCATCTAATGAACATCTGTCTTCATTCCTACAAGTTTGCTCTGTTCAAAGTAGATAACAAATTCTTCATTTCCTGTCATAAGCTGTTGCTTGCTATTAACACCCTAGTAACTTTACATGGATATGAGCTACTTGTGCAGGTGTATAGATATATATGTGTGTATATATATATGTATATATGTGTGTTCATGGATGTATAGAGAGAGAGAGACAGAGGGGCACATCAATAACTTTTTCTTTCTTCTGACCCCTCTCATTTCTCTGTTAGCAAACTAATTATAAGCAAGGGATCATTTTTGCTTAAATTTCCATTGGAAACAATCTTGAGTTACATGCAGTGCTTCCCCTGTTAATACCACCTACAGATTCTTATGGGATTTCTCTGCTATATGATTGTATAAGGAAAGATAGTCACTTCTTTCCACATGTATAATATGGTGACCAAAAGTGGTTTTTGCTCTACATCAAGTTAAAAAAATGTGCTTTTGGTGAAGTCAGACCTGGAGGGCATTTGCCAAATGTTTCACACTTGAAAAATCACTTCATTTTCTGCCATTTCTAGTAAAGGTGTTCTAGGCACACTTTAAATAAGTAACAATGTGAACTGTGCTAAACATAATTGGTCCGTTTCACGCTTTTCACCTGGCAGAACAGTAGTTTATATATTTCTTCTTGTCTTAGCAAGATTTTAAAGATCACTGTTTTCCACTATTAATGTTGCCATTTAAAAATAAAATATCTCCTTCTCGCACACTGGCATGCCTATTACCAGCTAAGGATCCACCCAGAAACACTAAAGAATTAGAGGTAAATTGGTAGTGGAATTGTATTTTGTATTGAATTTGTAATTGTTTTTTAATGCCAAGAAAAACCAGTTGGGTTATAATTGGCTTTAACTGGAATTCACACAGGATGGAGCTTTTGTCTTTACCTGAAGCCAAGTAGCTCTCAGACAAAGGAGTTTCTTTTCAGCATTTGAAAACATCAAAGAAAATCTAATCTACACCATGCTGGGCAATCTTTGATGAGGAGAAAATAGTTGGTGGTTGGAAGATAAATAGAAAAAGGACCTCATCTTTTATTCCCAGACGTAGTCTCCACACTGCCCTTACATTTAAATCAGTTTTTTTTTCCCTAAAGAACTGTTTTCTCACAAAGGTTGTTTAGTACCAAAGCTGAATAGTTCAGGGATCACAATGGCAGAGGACATTAGCCCCTGTCACTCCGAAATTCCTACTGCTCTGTTTCCTTTTTGTACATAAGAGACTCTGAAAGCCTGAAAATATCTTCCTTCATAAAATCACGAGTCCTTCACTGAAGGTGAGCAAAAGTGTCGCTGGTGCTATGTAGGAATCTGATAATGCCATTACTTCAAAGGAATTTTGAAGAGCCCAAGCAAAATGCTTGATAGGGCCTCCATATTTCTGTGACTGAAGGCAAGAAGCATAGTGACTGATTGGTTGTTTTAACATATATGTCAGAAAGTAAAGTTAGCCATGAGCCATCAAAGGCAGAGAAAAGATACAACAACACGATGACCAGATAAAAGAAAATTACTGTCTTTAGCTTGGATAGTCCCATACAACCTATCCAGAGCAAAAAGCTGCTCTTAGAAAGATGTTTTATTCTGAATGGTTCCAAAGAAACAGAGCTCTCTCTTTCCCAGCTCTCTTCTCTTAGTATCCTTCCATGCACCAGCTCATAAACATCACTGAAAAATATGTAATGATTCTGTAAACATGGCTCATAATTACTTTAAAATAGTGAGAAGTTAATTTTTTTCTGGATATTTGTGTATTTACATTTTAAGATGTAAAGAATCTAATCTGAAGTTTATGACTAGGCTATTGCTGCATGAAAGTCCTGTGCTGTTGTTTGGCTTTGGGTGTTTAGACTCAGTATCTGTGGTGATGCAGAATTATTTATTAGGGATTCTATGCCTTTATCTCTAGGTGTCAGTTACGTGTCACAGCTGCCAAATTAATGTCACATGTTCTTTCAAAGGCTTGCTCTGGTTTTCTGATTTATACTGAAAATTGTATTAGGGTATTGGACTCAGAAATTACTCCTTTCTTGGACAAGGATTCAAGGGGGCAATGGAATGAGGTTAGTGCCTGATTTCAATAAAACAGAGATTTCTAAAAAGAGATGTATAACTCTCTGCCAAGGAATTCCTTTTCAATAAACTAAGCATTGGTCCTTTTAATCTTTCCTGTCCTCATATTAAATATCTCTTGTTCCACATTTTCTTTTCAAGCTAGTGGTAAAATACACATGTTCTCTACAATAAACTACTATTTTGAAAAGTGAATTTTAAAGATATTACATTGGCACTAGTCCTCCCAAAGTTATTATCTTTAAATTTTGTATGTGTAACACAAGTAATAGCAGAGTCAGAATCTGCCTCTGCAGAGTTATAGCACTTTATAAAAACAAAAATCGAGCACAGGAGGTTCTTAATGTACAAAGCGTCAATGAGATAAACAATGTGTCAATGAGATAAACAATGTGTCAATGAGATAAACAATGATAATTAATAATCCTTATTGATACTTGGATCTTGAAAGTTGTCCAATCCAAAAAATCCCTAAATCCAAAACCAAACATGAGGTGGTATAATAAATAAAATATTATATATTACAATTGTGATAAAGACTGCCAATATAAGATTGCCATGATTGTCATTAAAATATGGAGCAATGGAAACAGCAGGATAGCAGTCATGTGCCCCCCACCTCTGGAAGTGAATCACTCACCCACAGCTTCATGGCACCATTAGTGCTAAAGCTCAGACCTATGCTTTTCTTGAAGCAGATTACAAAAGCTTATGATTCAGACTTTGCAGTCTGAGATGAAAAAGATGACATTTGCCGATTCTGGAAGGCTGATCATCCTGCGTAATGTTCTTTCATATAGTTTTGCCTGCAACTGTAGTATTTATACTGCATTTTGCACTGCTGTCACTCAAACACTGCTGTGAATGCTCAGTCGAAGTTTTGCTCCAAAACAAAAGCGCTGCATGGCCTTGTTAACCTAGCTGCTGCTCAGAATTAATATTTGTGTGATGACTTGAATTATCTCCTCAGATAATCACAATATGGCATGCAATTTTGAATGTCATGTTTGTTTCACTCCTGGGAAATGGGAATAAAAAATTGCCTGGAGCACAGTGAATGCAAATAAGTTACCTCTTGGCAATGGTCACCTTATATTATATTATTACAATTTTATTAAGGGCACATCTAAACTGATTAAATATTTCTGTAGAATTCCACAATCTTTTGCAAATCCTGCTATTTAAAATGGACGTTTTGGATGGGATTGTTGATAGACATTTTCTGGAATTAGGAGAGAAGAGAAAACTAGTTAAACTTTGTACAAACACATTTCAATCACTTATTAAGTGAGAACGTAGTGTTGAAATTAATTATGAATTTACAACTGTGTGTATCCTTTTGACTGAAGGCAAATATTCTAAGACAAATTCTACTATACCTTGAAACTTTATTTATTTGTGAAATTATGGTCATTTAACAAGAGTTCTAAAGATGAAAATAATATTTTCAAAATGGATGGATATAATTTTATGTTATACTAAATAAATAAAATTCATGGAAGATTTGATGATAGATTTAAATGATTTTAAATTACAACACTTGTGTATCATACTTGTACTATCGCTTGTCCAAATTCTATCTTAACATTTAAAACAATTCACTTTTTTCACTTGTACAATGCTGGATCAGCATACAGTATTTCTGAGCACAGGTAGCCAATCTTGATGCCAAATCAAGAAAATAATAAGCTGGTTCAGGCTTTTTTGTAAAACATCTGAATCATTAAAATATTATTTGCTTTGTGGTAGCCGCTGAGATTGTTCTGAAATCTTGCCAGGTTTACTAGACAGTGGCATAATACATTTAGATCAAATCTAAGCAGTTATTAAAATCTTTACAGAATTACTAAGCTCTGCACTGATATTTCTAACTTTATCATCAAAATATGTAGTAATAATATGTGACTGTTGTCTGTATAACTGTTCTGAGAGTATAGACAGTTTCCACAGAGCATGTTATGGGAAAGGACATAATCACAGGCATGTGGGACTGAGAGGAATGTGAAGACCAGAACAAGACAACCTGGAACATATCCACTTTTATGTGCACCCATTGCACAGATTAATCAAACTTTTGGTTAAAATTTTTCAGTGGAAGACATCCACAACTTCTGGATATGCTGTGACTGTTCCACCTTTTAAGAGTTGGGTATTTGTAAAGCCTAAGCTCAGTCTCTTCTGTAAATCAAGCCTGTATCTTCTATATTTCTTTTCAAAAAACAACTGTGGACTCTGGGACCATTTTTTTCTGAATTGGAATATTGTCACAATAGACTACATCATGGGCTTTTCTCTTAGGTTTCATTTTCAGTAAATGCTAAAGATAATCCATCAACAGCTCCTCAAACGACATATTTCCTAAACCTCTATCAATATTACATTTTCTGTCTGGCTGCATTGCTGGAGGTTTTCAAGACCCCAGAGTGGCAGATAATCTCATCCAGGCTCCCTTCCCCATGAAAAGTTGTGTCTGATCTTCTGAAGTCCTTTTCTAGCTGGGCTGTTCTATGATTCCTATCACCTACTGTTGTATTCTTGCTAATGTGGGTAGTTGGTCTTCATCATCTCAAGGGTGTCTTATGACTCATATTCAATTTACACTCAAAAAGTCCTTTTTTGGGGACTAGAACTCTGTTTCATATCAAAGGTCAATATTTCAAAATATATATCCCACAGCTACTTACTAGTGAGAGGAATAAAATCAAGAATATGGAATTAGTTTGTCATGAGTGGTTGACACAGGTTTCAAGGATTTAAAAAAAGCAATCATGTGGGCAGTGAGAGTTATAGGCTTTCAAGAGGTCATTGACTTTGATCACTTCCCTTCACCAACAAGCTCAAATTGGAAGATGGTTCTGGTTAAACAATAAAAGAGCTACAGCATCTAAATGTGGTATTTCTCTCAATCTCTAAATATACATAGACATTCAGATACAGGGTGAATGTCACTGACTGGCATAAATAATCAGTGCTTCATCAGTTTCAACAAAGTGATGTCCTTTGTACAAGCAGAGAACACTGTGGGTGGATAGAGGATTAAGCTTATTTCAGTCATAGAATTTTTTTGTATGAAGTGATACTTAGTGTGCTGTGGCAATCCCTGGTACCTGGTTGGTACCAGGGAGAGATTGGATCCAACAGAGGTTGGATCTCTCTGTCCTTCATTGCTACAAGATAGCTCAAAATCTTGAACAAACAAAAACAAACAAACCCAAAACAAATCACAAAACCATAAAAATGCACAAGCAAACAAACAAACAAAAACTGAAGAAAAAATAAGTCATTATGATTATCTCTGAAATCTGTGAAAGAATTCTCATTTACAGAGAATATTCCTCTATCTCAGGAACATGGAACCACCTGGAAAGTTTAAACACTGTTTCTAAGAACTTAAGGCCTGTAACTCTGCCACTCTAGACAAAACCCAACAATATTCCTAACTAATTCTGAACATGATCCCTACAAGCCCAGATTCAAGAAGTCTGGATGCAAAGACATCCTGATGATTTGAAGTTAGAAGAAAGAGTTTTCTGATAGCTGAGGAACTGGAAAGGGCGACCGATAAACCAAAAATCAGAATCTTAGTGGTAGTGAAGAGTTTCTTACTCTTGTTTTGAATCAAAATTTTTTACTGATTTTTATTTTTTTCTCTGTTTTTCTATGGGTATTTTATTATTGTATAAAAATAAATACACTTAAAAGCAATTTATATGGAAATCCAATTTCAGAGCTAGTACTAGATAGAGTCAAATTATCTCTTAGTTTAAATGGAGCACCTGTGCTCAAGTTTTTTCCTTCTGCTTTACCATGAATAATCTTTGCAAGATTGTTCTTCTTCCAGTGTCATGGACATGGACCCTGTGCTGACCAAAAGAACATCCATTCATACTGTTTTTCTGTCCACAAATCTAGTTCTAAAAGTGGTAGTCACTCAGAAAAAATAGAGTCATAGAATCACAGAATTATTTTGGTTGGGAAAACCTTTAATCATCAAGTCCACCCATTAACCCAGCACCACCAAGTACAGCAGTAAACCATGTCCCCCAGTGCCATGTCTTCGTGTCTCTTAAACTCAGCCAGGGATGATGACTCCACCACTTTCCTGGGCAAACTGTTGCAATGCTTGGCAGGCCTTTCACAGCAGAAATTTATACTAAAAGCCAGTCTAAACCTCCCAGGTGCAACTTGAGGCCATTTCCTCTTGTCCTATGACTTGTAATCTGGAGTGCAGACCAATATCCACTTAGCTAGAACATCCTTTCAGGTAGTTGTAGAGAGTGATAAGATTCTCTCTGAGCCTCCTTTCCTTCCTCCAGAATAAACAACTCCAGTTCCCTTTATCTATCCTTGCACATTTTGAGTTACTCAAACACTTCATTTGCCATTTGAAATTGTGTTAATGCAATCTGTCCCATATTTTCTAAAAATGTGTTTCTATGCTTCATTTATTCTAAGAATTCATGGTAATTGTGAAGTAGAGCACTGACTTCACTTGTTAAAACAAGAGTAAATTAGACAGCAAAAATAATACTTAGATCCTAAAATTATTTTTAGAATTATTAGTTATGACTCACTAGGAGCTGATGGCTACCAGAACATTTGTTCATAGTTTTTATACAACCAAATGCATTTCTTGTCAGATGTTTGAACTACTTATTTCATTATTCTTTCTGAACTTGAACAGGTGCCAGATGTATAACACTGTATCTGAAAAGCTGAGACAGTCATTATTTTACTTTTTTGTCTTGAATTGATATGGTTATAATACTGATTCAGACAGTTAAGTCTTAGCAAATCTTACCATTATTAAAAAAGGAGGAAAAAAGTCTTTACAAGAAAAAGAACATTTACTATAGGCCTAAGGAAATGCTTTAATAAAATATTTTTAAAGGAGTGGGATTTTACCCTTCATAACTGTTCATCTCTAGTCATTGTATCAAAGAATTAGGAAATGAAATGTCATCAACACACACACACACAAAAAAGGACAGTTATATCCCAAAAAAGTACTAAGAAATATAGTTTTATTGTCTCATAATATGGTGAATTAAGACCAAATGTAACTCTAGGCAAACACATGTAGTTTTCATATATACAAAAGCTTTCCGCAGATATATTCTCATTCGGAATCTTCAAAAAGATTCCACATGAATATTTCCTTACTTGATTTATTACACTCATATACCTAAATATTTAGTATCTTTAGAGAACTACAAATAACGGAGTGGCCAGTAACCCTTCAAGGAGACACACAAAAATGGCCTCACCTAATCTACTAGTCTAGTAAGTAGTTGTTACAATAGCATTTCAGTTTAAAAAAAAAAAGTCTCCATATTCAGTTACTGAACACAAGCTTGTTGCCTAGCTCAGATGAGGACTTTATTCTAACTAATATAAGATTGGTAGAAGCAAAATGCTCCATCACTAATCCAGGAAATGTAATGTCCACTTTACAAAGCCACATGCCAATGTAGAAAGGATTTCCACTCAGGATTAAGTGGTCTGCAAAGAGTAAACTTAATATCTAACAAGCAAAAAGAAAACAATTAATTCTGGATGGCTGTAACAAGTTGATGTATGAGAAGAGCTTTTTTTCTCTTAAAAGTCTTGCTTCAGTATTGAAACAAAATGATTCTCATCTCCAGCAGTTGATAATAGAGCTCAACCCTCTGTCAAACCAGGGTAAACCCCTGCAAATTTCTCAAGCGCGTCCTACCTGCCATAATCTTATAAAATATTACGTTTTCTGAGAATTAATTCAAAGTCTGGATCCTGTTATTTGGCATTCAAACTGAATGCAATTTGAAGGACAACAACTAGGGAAAAGCAGCTGGATGCAATTTGTTAGGGTTAACTACAGCAGTACTGCTTCTGACTTCCAAATAAAGGAAAAAAGGTGCTCCAGAATATTTTCTAAGATATGCACTGTGTGTTTGTTGACTTCTTTGCTATCCTTCTTCTAGAACACATAATTTTCCCACAAATAACAAAAATAATTTATCCAGAATTATTGCTAAAATCTACTCTCTATTTTCAAACCTGCCCCTATTTGCCCTAATTTTATGAATTTTTCATGGACTATTGAAAGGTGTAATCTTGGCTGCAACCCTTGCCCCTATTTGTAAGTTATCACTTCATCCTGACTACAGCCCTCTAATTGCAAATCTTTTTTTAAAAATCATACCTGATCCTTATCTAAAATGATGAAAAGATTGAAAGTTTCTCTTCATTTAAATGAAAGAATATTCTTATAACCTGTGTCTGCATAGAATGCTTCCCTGGAAAACCTTTTGGTATCTATCCCATGACTAATGGTAGAGCTTTATAAAAATGTGGCATAATTCCACATGTAAATCTCTCCAGCACTTCAGAGACTGCTACCCAAGTGTCAGCAGAGAGCAAAACTTGTGCAAATTTTTAGTGATGAATGTGGAACTGTCCCAAATTGTTCTAGCTACTTGAATGATAAACAATAAGCACATCCAAGATCTTGCTTTCTACTTGCCTTGGGGCCTTTGAAAAAGTTTCGTGATTTATTTTTCTTGAGATTGCAAACTTCACCAAGGCAGAAGTATAACTGTAAGTGCAATGGGGATCAATATTATCAACCCCTTTACAGTTCCAAAAGCTTGAAATTAGGGCCTTATAAAATCTTCTTGCTCTTCTCCAGCATGAATGACTTCTAGTTTTTCAGTGCTTTGTTATACCGCGAATCAAGAAAGATGTGATGATATGACAGATAACTGCACTCTTGTGAGAAGAACTGTATGCCCTTTGTAGGATTTATTATATTAAACTTTTCTCCAACAAATATTCCTGGCTGTTTTCTTCATTGAAACTGACAGCCTGATATTTTTTAGTACATCCTTTTCCTATACTTTCCTTGAAATCTATATCTTTGTTGGTTTATTACATGCATTATTATATTTTTGTCTCTTATATTCCTTTACTCTAGAATTTACCAATGTGTTCGAGTCTGCAGTGAAGTCCATTTGCAATCTATTATGCAGGTATAAATGACGGTGGCAATTTTGAATCTGATTGCATTTTACATTGTCCTTTATTATTTAATGAGACTTACAGTTCATTGTCATTGACCTTGGCTATGACATTAGCTGCTGGATCTTTGCTCTGTTCTGCCTTTTCTGAGCAAATTGCTCAGACAAAGTGTCTTGACAGATTCAAGATCCTATTGTCTTACCAGAAATACTTCTCAGAAAAGCAAAGAAAGACAAAGCAAGTAGAATCCAACCCTAAACATATGAAAACTGAAAGACAAGTTTGCCTAATCCAAGTTTGTATTGCTGGAAATAACCTATATTGCAACATCTTAGTGCTTTATTATGAGTAATGTGTCCTGGAAATGAGCAAACTGAATTATGATAAATGGAACCAGGTCCCATTTGAATTTAGAAAAAAAGGAATTTATAAAAAAAATCTGTGAGCAAGCTCTGCTTTGCACAGATATGCTAGAAGACCTAGCATTAAGTGTCAAAGGATTGTTCCTTCTTTCAGAGGTTTGATGCTCCTTTCTCATTTCTCTGTTGGCATGTTATGCTTAGAATTAACTGTCTTCAGTTAAATTTTCAAGTGGCAATTGTTAAGAAGGAGAAGGAGAGTGACAAGAGAAAGATAGAGAGGGAGGGAGGAAAGCTTTGTAGAGCTACATGCTTTATGCCTAAGGTAACAGATGATTTTCTGTGAAATTTGAAGTATTGCTATGTGTCAAAAATTTATGCCAATTAAATGTTATCAGAATACACATCAAAACTGCTCCTATGTTACTCAGATAATTCACAGTTTTGCTGCTTTCCCTCAGCAAGGTTGCTGCGTACCTGAATTGCTGACAAATGATCTATCTTATTTCTCACAATGATTGACAAACAAAAGTTTCCTGATCTGATTCTCAAATTTCCTCTCCCAGTAAACCTGAAAAGAACCAGAAGTCACCAGAACTGGTGTGTGCCCCTCCTCTCTCTGCCAAAGGCAGCAGGAACCCACCTGTATAAACAGTGGGTGTATTTATTGGATTGTGCCAACTTTTTCTGAGAAACATTGTTCTTGTAAGAGTCCAGAGACAAACACCCTTTTTGACATTTTCTTTTTTAATGAGATTTAAGTAGAGCTACCATGAGGCCTTTTTTTTTTTTCAAGATTTCCTGTGTAGGAAATGAGACATCCTGGAGGGGAGAGTATTTGCACCTCTAATGGGAAAGGAGTTATGTTGGCTTCATGCCCTCACTGCCTTGAATTTTTTTCTAAGAACTAGAATTGCCTCAACAGTATGAGCAAACTCAAAATATGGCAGCTATTATCTTACTTCCTTTGTACTCCTTGAGTTGCTGAATTCATCTACGTAAATTGTAATACTTTTTCATCCCAAATATACTCACGCATTGAAAACTTTCTGTTAGTTCTTATGTAAGGCAAATAGATCACTTTAATTGTAGTTTAATCAGCTTCAAAACAGCACTTCCTATCAAAAATATTGTGCAAGACAAAGTCAATGCTTTCTTAGTGTAGTGTTGCTCATTCTTGCAGGCCTTCCCCCATTTAAGCCACGTAGATTGAAAGTACCAAAACTTACTGGTCTTGGGAACCTCAGAAGCAGCTTTTCTTTTTCTTTCCTTCTCTCCTTACTAACAGTCAGATGACAGTGCCAAATGACTTAAGTGAGAAGTATTAACTAATGAAACAAAATGCTTGCGCACACCTTATGGGCCACAGTGGAATTTAGTACCATGATTTAAGCTAAATATACATGTTTTTTATAAATATTCATGGAATTAAGGGTATTGCAATACGTATGCACACTTTTAAGAGAAAAATATTCATGACTCAGGAGAAAAACTTCATTCTGGATTTGAACTCTTCTGACACTAGTTTATTCTGGTGGCTATAGAAGTCCTTAGCCCCTTCTTGGTGTAGCTTAGTGGGCCTGACAATATTGTAGTTTAGGCACAGATGCTATTTTATTATTGTATTTCCTCAACTACGCTGTGATTGCACTCATAATTATACTGCATATTTTACAGCTGAAACTAACACATGATTGACTTTTTCTACTTAAATAATAAGTAAAATTATATCAATTATATTTAGGAATATATATTTGAAAAAACCTAATACAGATACTGAATTATTAGTTATATAATTTAAAAGAAGAACTATAATGTGATGTTTGAAAATTAATTTTGATGGCTTAGAAAGCTTACACGGTACTGTTTATTAAGCTTTTTCATCAAAAGTGTGCAAAGACATAGTCCACAAGTCCTATGGAGTGCTCCCTTCCCCTCACTCTCTTCAAGCACGTGGTGACATTCAGTTAACAGAAATATCTCAGTATCATCTTATCAGGCAAAAAAAAAAAGTAATAATTGTCACTTATTCACAACTTCTTGTCTGTTCTGGTGGCAAAATGACCTGTGGGTAAAAGACACATTGATATGCTCATCTCTTGCTTAATCTGTCTTGCTTCATGGGAGCACCTCTTTCTCTTTCAGCTAATATAAAAAGGAATTATTTTATTTGTAGAAATTATACTTATCAATGAAATTTGAGATTGTGAACTTGTAAGTAGGAATCATGACCAAAATGCACCAAGGATTTGAAAGACTGCTTTCACAATATCTTGAAAATGTAAAAGACATGTTTAAGCTTCAAAAATTGGCAATGCTTATATTTTCTGCTGACAAAAGAAAGGAATTAGAAAACACTGATTTTTTCAATTTCTTGAAAATCCTTTAATTTCTTGAAACAGAAAAAGTGAAAAACTGATCTAAAAAACAGAGTATTTTTAAAAGAAGAAAAATTCAAAACTGAGAATACTGGTAATGGTATTTCTTTGGAAAGAAAAAAAAGCGGAGAATTTATGTTGATTATTCTGGGTTCACTTTTCAGCCTGGTATTTTAACCAGTTGTGTTTGGAAAGAACCTCAGACACCCAGCTCTCTCAGCCAGCTCATGAGCAAATAGCATTGCAGCGGCTGATCCAGCAGAAAGGAGGAATTCCCTACATGTTCACCGTGGGAGCAGAGGCCAAACATCCCGGCACACCCGCACTGCCAGTCTCCTGTGCTCCAGGGCAAGCCCAGCACCTGGCAGAGGACAGCAGCAGCCCCCTGTGTGTCGGGTGGTCCCAGGGATGTGCTGGGGGCTCTCCTTGCCCCCCTAGGGCAGGAAGGAGCCGCAGCTCGGGCAGGGTGCCCGGGAGGCTGCGGCTGGTCCTGCAGGGCTGGCAGCTGGCCTGGAGCCTCGGGGTTTAGCAAAGGGGCTCATGGTCGCACAGGATGAAAAGGGCTTTGAGTCCCAGTTTCTGTAAGCTGCAGAGAATGCAGTGGGAAGCTGAGAAAGGTAGTGAAGTCTTGCAAATACAAGCCAGACCTCCTAACTTTTACAAAGCAACAGTGAGTGATATTCCTTTGTATAGTTTTTCCAGTCCCATTGTTTTTATTCTTTTATTCTTCCTCATACTGAAAGGATATCCATACCAGACTTAAAAAGCAAAGAAATTAAATTATAATAATCTGTAACAGTATAATTCTCAGATGTGTTAAACCCAAAATTAAGCTACAAAGTTACTTACATATCTTTTTTCCTGTTTTATCATACCTGATTTTTTTTCAAACATCCACTGTGAAAAAACCAACCAAACCACTCTATTTTTTCAGGGAGAATGTTCAGAGCCTTGGAACACTCACAATGAAATTTAATGGAAACTATCCCCAGGTTTTTTCCAGCAAGTAGCTGCAAAACCATGACAACAGGTCCTGCAACAAGGGCACAGGGAGGGATGGAACCCTGTGACTCCTTACAGAGGAAGCTACTGATCAAGTCTACTTAAACACACTAATAAAACTCCACATAATGCCTATATCTTGACTTCAAAATATTTTTAAAACTTTGGCCTTAATTTATAGTATCAAGCTTTTAGTAGAGGTCTTTAGCTATTTAGAAATAGATACAATTCCTTCTTTTAGGAAATTAAATTAGGCTATCAAATCCAGGGGTCAAACTTTGGTGACATTTTAAAGGACAAAAAATGCCCCTTGACCCCCAGTGGCTAAATGGCTCAAAAGGAACTCCATAAAAATACGATGACAACTGTCTTCATGAGAAGAGGGCAATACTGAAAAAATCAACAGCTCTTTTAAGTATGAGAAATTTGTGCTGAACAGTATTCTGAAAAAAGATATGATATATGTTGATGGTGAGCCTGTTACTAAGCCTTCTGTTATTTTGATTTCCTTTTACTGACATGCTTATGTGACGTTAGTAGACATTCTCCCCCCCTCATAACTATGGCTGCTTAGAAAAGGTGGCTGTCAATGTCCTATTTCAGCAGACACTTAGACACCTTAGCAATTATACAAACATCTCTTCCTAGAATTTGGATCAGCTCTTGTTGGTACATTTGACCATCTGTTAAGCATTTTAACAGTTAAGTATAGGAGGGGTAGACAAAGTGATTGTCAAAGACTCAGCTTATTTTATAAAGATGATGCCAAAGGACGTATATGGATGGAGAACACTGCTTTCTCTTGGCACCAGGTTTTCATATTTTGCCAGATTTTATCTTCAGTAGTTGTGTAATGTCTTAAGTGGATCCATGCTGCAAGGGAAGTTGTGCTTAGATTTCATTAGTAACCTGAAGTCACCCACTACCACTACAGCCCTTACAGTTAAATCAATTGAATGAGATCATAGCTCAAAGAACTGCAAGTAGACTGAGACTAAAATCAGACAATGTTGTAGCATTCATGAATGCTATTAGTTTAAGGAAAAATCCTCTATAGGACCAGATGAACACTTTTCACACTGGAGGATTAGTATTAATGGTTTGCATCTTGTTTTAGTTAGGGTGTTTTCTCTTTGAACTTCTCTATAGCAAATTAAAGAGTAAGATTGTTATATTGTCAGTTCCCTGTTTTTCATGAAATATTTTGAGATAATGAATAGACTCTTACAGTCCCCCTGCTCCTGACTTTTGAGTTGAACATATGTCAGTCATTTCTTGCAGAGTTTAACAATGGAGAAGTCTGAAAAAAATCTCAACTGCTTTTGAGTGGTCTAACTGGATTTTGTGGTCAGTATGGTTTACCATATGCACATGGTGAAAAGAATATGCACATTCTTTCCATGTGCAGCCCCTCTTATTTGTGTACTGTAGCTCAGATATGAAAACAATGAAAGTATCATGCTCAGTGTCTCAGGCCTGGGACAGTGGGAATTGTTAGGCTGATGTTGATTCCTTAGTCCACCTCCTAACCCACTTTTTTAATGCTGTGTTCTGTGGGCCATTAGAAATACCTGACTGGTGTATAGAAGCTGCACCTTTATCATGGGAGCTGAAAGCAATTAACAGACTGGGGATATTAAACACAGCCTCAGAGTTCATCCTGCTGCAGAACATGTGAGACAGCTACTGCTGTACAACTTGTCCTACATCATTTGTAATCACAGAAACAAGAAATTTCTTCTCATTAAAATTATGAGGGAAATAATTAAGTCACATTTAGAAAAAGAGCACATATATGATGAAATCTCACTGGTGGGGTTGAATAACACATGACAGAATCAAATCTCTATCCTTGTATAAATGAAAGTACTGAATTGAAATGCTCTTCAATGCACTCAAGCTGTGGTGTTCCTAACGCACACAACTGAAACTAATAAATTTTCCTAGATAATATTTTCCTTTCAAAAGATGCCCCAAACTTGCTCCTTGAAAAGATAGTCATATATTCATTGCCACTATATATCTACAATAGTAACTGTCAAAAGGGGTACAGAAAAAGGAGCAAACATATCTTTTCAGACATGGAAAAAGTTGACGTGGCCAAAGACTAACAAGAATTAATATTTCAATTTTTGACTCAAAAGTAAAGACCAACTGTTGTCTGTCATATAGTTAATTACATATATAAATGCATTACCTGAGATTTTGAAAGTTTCTAAAACCTTGTGGGCACTTGTTTGTAGAGAAGTGATTTTTTAACATTAAAACCAGCTATGTATGATAAATATAAAAATACTTGGAAGCCAACATATGATATTTCTCTTAGTGCAGTAAAAAACATCAGAGAAAAATTAAATGGAAGAAAAAATTAAAAATGTTGAGACTCTTAAGAATGCAACTGTTTTCTTTGGTTTAATAAAGCCTGTGGTCCAAATTTTGAAGTATCTCTTTTTTATTCTTTTCCTTTGTCTCAGTGCAGAGTTCTACAAGGATATGGGTAGCAATTATTGTGTGCACACACAGTAACTGAGGAATAGTATTTTCTTGTCAGAAATATCCTTTGATTATATAAATCTATTTTTTGTTTGTTCTTTTGTTTATAGACTTGGTGATTAATACCCCTGGCCCAGAGGTCATTTAGGCACTACAGTCAGCACAAGTGGTAGATATTCTGATTTGGGGATTTAATTTACCTGTGTGAACAAGGTTTATGTCAATTCTCCAAAACCTTTTCCACTTTCTTGGAAATAAGATGGGGGAAAGAGAGAAGACACATCTGCTGCATTTAAATGCCTCAATGAAGCCAGCCCCGCAGTTAATCAGCTCTGCCCTCACCAACAGATGTCACTGCAAGCAAAAGGAATTAATTTGTGAGGTTATTGGGCTCAAGGAGCAACAAAACTCTCTGAAATACAAATGTGAAAGAACCCCTCTTTCAAAGCATATGTTCATGTCTCTGTTCCTCTGCCACAAGCTGAGAATTAGCAGCAGGCAGACTGGTAAAAATAACAAAAAAGAGGAAGGGAAAAAAAAGTAAAAAAAGTGTTCAAACTGACAGCCATGTGAAACAACTGAAACACATCAAAAGAAAATTCAGTATCCTGCTTTTAATTTTATGAATGATTTAACTGAGAAAACAAAATCAGTCAATTCATTGTGTATATTTCTACAGGGCACACAGAAAATTAGATATTCCAACAATCTGATCCTGTGGGTAAAAATGAGAAAAGGAATGTGTTCATGTAGCAGTTATACAAATTTTTCTGATTAAAAAATATACATATACCAGAGCATACAAAACTGACAGTAAAAATATTACAGCTACAAAATAGAGACATTAAAAGTTAAAGACTCTTACCATTAGGATTATTCACATGCAATCTTAATTTCCTATTTTTGCATGCATGACCTAGTACAACTTTTAATTGCACAGTCATTGCTGTTTTTTGTTTCTGAAGACAGCCTTAGATTAGAGGGAAATATTAGAATTCCACCACAAAAAGGAATTTTGCCTCGTATGTCAGCAGGCACTAAAACAAATGCAAGTCACAACTCTCTCTTGCGTGTCCTACCACCACTGGCAGCAAGTGCAACTGCTATCTGAGAAGGGCTGGTACACATTTTCCATACGCACTCAAGAGCCATAAAGGAATAAAGAAATGCATGGATTTTGGGATGTTACCCGAAGCTTTGAGGGTACAAAGGAACATTTGGTCACAGCACAAATTCTGTCCTGGCTCCTTACAGACTGCTATAGCTGTGGTGTCTTTGCCTCTCTGGAACCCCTCCTCCCAGTTCCTCTGTTTCTTCCTCAGTCTGCTTTCATGTCATTCAGGTCTGTTTGTCTTTCTCTCTCTGCTCTGATTTGTGTTTTCCTGCTACATGCACCCTCTTGTTAGCTAGGAAGACTGTGGAGGTTGAGGTTTTTTCCCTGTTCAAAATTAATCTATCTTGGGTGCCAGTAGGAAGAATTGCAAAGTTGTCTTGCTAAGCCCCAGTGCTCTTCTCTCTCTCACTTAGATTTGTTGCAGCAGGAATCTCTGGCAAATTTAGTTGCCAACCCTTGACAAACCTGTGCTAAGCACTTGGAATTTGAGGTTTGTTATTTGCAAAGCCTTGCAAACTCAGCTGATATTTAGCTCACTTTGTTATTATTAGTAGTACTTTTATTAGTAGCATCATTACTGTTGTTATTATTACTATTTTCCCAGGGAAAACCAGACACAAAATGTCAGTCTTTGCTTGAAAGTAGGGGAATACTATGGTTTTTTCATAAAAGCAATAAAGTAATTAAGGTCCACGGGCAAATATTTTTTTCTCTCTTTCATCTGATCTGAGATTATCTTGTTGATGGTGTGAGCTTTCAGGAGAGGGACACAGACATTATAGAACACATCCATAATGACTCCACGTAGTTGAAGAAAATACGCAGTGTTCTCTATGGCACATAAACAATCTCACTACATGTGCTAAATGGAACATGCCAGAAAGATAATTTTAAAAACTGGAAATCAAAATGTGACTACTTAGAGAACCACTGGCTTTTAAAAGCATCATTAATTCTGACTGGCTTAGTGAATTTTTTCAAACTGTTTTATGCTTTTGAAAAAGCATAAAGTATTATCACCACTCACAAATTATTAAAAATTTTAAGATAAAACCCTTTTGGTTTAAGGAGTTTACATGCAGAATAGATATGCAAGTCCTGTGGTAGGTTCACCTACACCAAACCCTGATGTCTGCCTTCTCACGCACTCTTTCTGCTTTTTTCAAGACCCAGCAAAGGACTGCCTTCTTACTAAACAGCTGCTTTGTATCTTGTGATATGACAAATTAATTCAATGAGGGTGTGGGGGCATGGGGTGGTGTGTGATCTCCATTTCATAGTCCTACATATTTCCCAGACTGGAGTCAGTGGGCTTTGACAGGAAGCTGGACAATTCTTTTCATCTTTGATTTTCTATTTCTTTGTTTTTCTTTCTTTCTCATTCTTCTTTCCCATTGCATTTTTCCTCCTACATGACAGCTAAAAGCCAGTTTGAAGTAGGGCAGCACTTAGCCTTTGCTTTCTCCTTTCTGGCTTGTTTTGTCTTCCAAGTTACATAGAAGAAACTGCAAATATTTCAGCTAGACCTCAGAAATATATTCAGTTAGAGTTACCTTTTAGCAAGATAATCTTTCCTCATATCTGCAAATATAAAATGGTAGTTCAGTAAAAGAAAACCATATATTATTGTCGCCAGCATAAAAAAGCGATTTAAATACAGGTCTGTACCTATTAACAAAAGAATGGGAGTTTCTGTCACATAAAGTCTCTCCTCTCCTGTGTACAGCGTGAGGAAATGCAGCAGAAGTAGCAGACGGAAATCAGCAATACAAACAAGACTGCAGCATTCCTAGAGTTCAAACAGGAAATCATAACACATCAAAGATTCCAGCCACTTTGAAACATCCATGAAAATATATAAGCAATTGGCCACCAGCAGAGATGTCCTCCAATCTTTGTTCTCCCATGGAGATGGGGAAATGCTGCATGTATTTCAGCATATTTGTCTTCTACTTAACATGGGAAATCTGGCTGCACTCCACAGAGGCCAGCTCTTTCAAAAGTTCAGTGTTGACATTAGCAATTTGGGTGACTAGTGTGTGCTGTGGTGGACTGGATTCTTGCCATTCTGTGATGAGTGTATTTTTTAGTGTAGCACGTTAGAGGAAGAAATTCCCTTCCATCACCTAATGAGGCTCCAGGCTTCCCAAAGCTAAAAAACCTCTTCTTGTCTCTCTTCAGATGCCATGCATAAGTGCAAGCAAGAGAGGAAGCATATTCTCCCAATTCACTATTAACACTCAGTATTTTGAAAAAGAGATCTGGGGAAAATCTAGACATAATTTTCAGGTAGCACAGAGATAGCTGCTGTTGCTCAGGATATGAAGTAGTATCAGTAAACCTAATACAAATAAATTAGCAGGCAGAGTGAATTTGAAGTGATAAAAGATGTTCCATATATTACGTTGTTATTGAAGCACTAGTATTTTAAACTTTTGCTCACATTTCTCGTTTTAAGCAATCCCTCTGAAGTCAGATAAGAAAAATCATTAAAGTTGAAGCTTGAGAAGTCTTGGAGCAAACCAAGTAGACTGGTGTTGATTTTAATTTTTCGCATTTAACAATAATAACCTGAACCATGTTAGTATGTTACCCTTGAATGTTGTGCTAGGTACTGTTGCTACTTATCAGATTATTCATATTATTGTCTGCACAGTAGATACATGCTGCATGCAAATTTTTAAAAACAAAAAAAACCTGAACTGTCTAGAAAAGCCATTTATTTCTTACAAAAATGTACCTACCCATAACTTACTTGAGACTTTCCTCCTTATTTATGCAGTAGGTAAAAAATGGCCAAGTGTGAGCACTTTTTAGAACTTAAGTCATGGTTAAACATTCTGATGACTGATATTATCAAGTTTTTTATTAAATATCATTTCACAATATTATATATAGTTTATATAAGGCCCCATAAAACCAAAAACAAAGGAAAAAAGTGAAAACAACCAAAACCCACAAAAAACCCTACACAAAAGATCAAGAAAAGCACAAAATGAAACAAAACAGAAGAAAAAAAACAACCACCACTACCCAATAATCCCAAAAAATAAAAGCCAATGCAGAATACATTAATCTCTTATTCATATGGGAAATAGAGCTGACATTTCTGACCTCCATGAATGGAAAGATTTGCAAATGTTCAGTTTCCTTATGTGAATTCACCATTTCTAGTAACACCAGCTGTTTGTGTCAGTGTTTACACATACAATACGCAGTGAAATGTCCCTCCAAAAAAAATCAATAGCCATTATAATTGTTATTTACCATCATCATAACCCATCATCTGCTGTTGTTTCACACCACGTTTTCCAAGCCAAGTGTGGGTGTGCACTACCATGTTTATGAATAGCTGAAAATTGCCATGACAATTTGCTGAGCTTCTGCTGAGTATCTGCTGGCTGGCGCAGTAAATACTGAATTACTCTTTACAGCAATATACTATTAATACGTGCTACAAAGTTCATCTCTCATTGAGAGTTTCCCAATTTGGTTGTGTTCTCATTGTAAAATGCTGGTGTAGTTAGCCTCCAGATAGAGTAAAAGAAAAGTCTATATTGCAAATAACAATTTTGAATAGAATAGTAGTATCTTTCTATGAGTAGCATGAACATGTCTTCACATTTTGGTTTGTTTATTATGATAACAGACAGTAAATCAGAAAAATGAATATACAAGAAACAACACATTGACTAAGGAAGAAAAATTAAAATTCAAGGTAATCTTTAGCCTTATCTTAACTTTTCTTTTGCATGGTTGCTGCAAACACTGGGAAATTACCTTACCACCACTTATCTCTAACCAGTGTATTGCTCTATTTTTCAACTTCTTCTCCATTATGAAAGTTCTTCTAGGGGCTGAAGACAGTTTCCCACCTCCAAGCTAAATGGGCTAGATGTATGTGTTAAAGAACTCCTTAAAAATTAATAGCTATATAATTGTTCTGCTACTTTCTTAAGATTCTTATCTGGTTCTATTTCATAAAATATTGAAGCATGTGTGCTCAAGATCAGTATGGAAAAACTCTTCATGAAAACCTGTAAGCCCAGAATTCCTCAGAATATCCCGAAAATGCTTTCTATTGAAAAGCAAGGATACTTATGCATTTATAATTTCACTTCTTGCCATATTATTTTCTCCCTGGCTTCAACAATTAAACACCCAGTCTTGCCCAACCTGCTGATGAGAAGGGTAGGTACTCAAAAACAGTTGATTTATCTGGTGCACAGATGTGAATGAGTGCAAAAAGGATAAACCAATGGGTCAAGCTAATTTGAACACTCTCCTCCTTGCAAAGGAGAATGTTGACTTTTAGAGAAAATACATCTTGGCATGGTAGGGCTGTCTGTTCCAGCAGCAATGTAGCTTTGTGGTAGGACAATTTATCTCGAAAGCAGAGAGGCTGATGTAACTTCTCTCATCTCAAAAAAGGCTCAGACTCAGCATCCCAGAGCAGCCAGAAGGTTAAAACCTGATTTCTTTTTCTGTATCTCAAAAGCTGAACCTGGGACTTTTGTATGGGGTAGTCAGAGCCTTTGTCTGCTGGGTAGAGGAGCTGCAGAGGAGCACTTTTCTGGGCAGGACATCTCCTGGGCATGGGGACTGTGGGACTGTGTCTCCTGCATTCTCTGTTGCTGAGCTCTCCCTAAACCATTTCCCTGCTTGCTGTGTAGAAGGCTTACCGGGTATCTCTGAAGTTTGTGTCTTTATCCATGCATTATGTAGGCCATAAGAACATAACATGGAACTTTAGAGGAAAATCTGAGGAACACAATCTCTACATTGTTGGTTGGACTCCATTAGTAACGAAGAAAGGAGTCAAATCCAAATTTGTGTGAGCGCAGACTCTGGCAAAGGAGGTCATATGAGTAAGCTCATTTTTAGCCAACATGACTTGAAAAACAATAACTTTCTGTGTTTCATACATGGTGTTGAATTTGCACAAACACTTAAACACTTTCTTCATTAAGGACATAAATCACAGCCTGGTTCATAAATGAAAACTATACAGTGAGATTCCTGCCCCACTTAGACAAAAAAGAAACATTGTAAAATTTTCCAAGGAATATATTATAACCACAAAATATATATTCTGTTAGCTTGCTATAGTCCATTGTTAATCCGAATACAAAGTCCTTTTTAGAGAATCCTAAGAAAACCACTGTAGAGAAAAAAGTAAAGACAATGGCACCAGTGTTCTCTTTTTAGTATGCTCACACTCTAGTATGCATATCATTTCTTTAAAACATATAGCAGGCCATGTTCATGAGTTCAGGACTGCTTTCTGAGAAATACTCATTTTCCCCAAAACACTCTGTCTATGACTGTATGTGCACTGAACGACTTGAGTACATAATACGTACTTAAAGAAACAATTTTTGAAGTTTGGAGTCCATCATCATTTTTCCCCATTGTAAATGGAATAAGGGATGAATAACAGAGTAACTGTAAATATTTTACATCTTCAATATCTTTGACAACTTAGTCTCTGCTAGTCAGCTGTTCAGAGCAGAGCAGATCTAGTGTAGCACAAATAAATGGTTTTAATCACTTTTCAATGAAGACAGAAAATTTTCCTTCCAATTAGTATATGATGCTCACATGAATTATGCTAACATGGTATACTGACATTAAGAAAATAATTTTTATCTGTTATTTTTAGGTGTTGGGCTGATTTGTGCTGAAAAATAAAGCCATAACACTTTGGTGGTTTATGGATCCTTGGCTTTTGTCTTATTTGTCAAGATTTCCAAATATGAAATTATAATGAAGTTTCAGTTAGTGAGCATATGAATTGGAGATAATAATTAGGATAATTGACAGAACTGTAGTTATGAGAATGAAATCAACATATTTAGATCAGATCTGAACTAAGCACATATAGTCTGACATCCATCTCCACAAAATTTCTAAGCCTCCAAGCTCTTGTGTCTCCTCTTTTGCCTCCTCTTTTGCCTCCTCTTGTGCCTCAGACCAGGGTGATTTCACACTCCTTGCGTGCACAGATTTCTTTAGAAAAAAAAGAAATACAACTAAAAACTCCAACCAATCAATTAAAATAAAAAACAAACCAAAAAAAAACCAACCCCAAAATCCCAAACTGAGATATGAAAAAGAATAATGGGTTCCAAAGACTCAGAGTGTAGCTGAGAAGTA
The DNA here is from genome assembly GCA_039654755.1 of Calcarius lapponicus. Taxonomy (NCBI): domain Eukaryota; kingdom Metazoa; phylum Chordata; class Aves; order Passeriformes; family Fringillidae; genus Calcarius; species Calcarius lapponicus. Next base: position 57,114,517 of record CM077481.1, on the reverse strand, counting down.
AAAGAACCAGGCAAGACCAACCAGAGAACTCTGTAGCTGCTCTGCAGTGCAGATATTTTCTCACTGTAGAGCTGGACAGCTAATTATGACTGACTTTGCAGGCAGCTCACGGAAGTGAGGTTTAACATCCTTGTTCCACCTCTATCCCAGCTATCCCCCATGTGTCTCAGTTTTCCATCAGGAAAATCTGACCTCTTCTCAGAGCCTCAGTGTGACTTTGAACAGGACCACAGAGGAGGGTAAAGAGAACCATCAGCACTACTCTTGGAAGGAAGAGGTCGCCTAACTGCAGCCTGTTGCTATCTCTAATCTGGTTCCTCTGCTGGTTTCATTTGTCTTTCATGGCTTTTCACTGGTAAGGAAGGAAATGGACCTGTAGTGTGAATATTTCACTCTGCACTGTACTGCACCAGTGAAGTCCCATCTCAAGTACTTTGAGCAGCTTCAGGTGTCACAATATAAAGGGGACATCAAACTAATAGGGTGTGTCCACAGGAGGGCTATAAATATGGTGGAAAATCTCGAGGGCAAGACTTACAATGTGGCTGAGGTCACCTGGCATGTTCAGTGGAGACAAGAGATGGATGACAGACCTCGCCATGGTTTACAGCTTCCTCAAGTAGGGTAGCAGAGAAGGCACCGATCTCAGTCTGGGGATCAGCAATAGAACTTGAGGAAATGGAATGAAGCTGCATCAGGGGTAACTCAGACTTTTGGAAAAGGTTCTTCATGAAGAGTGTGGTCAGTCACTGGAACAGGCTCCTCAGGGAAGTGGTGAAAGCACCAAACTTGTCACATTCCAAGGAGCATCTGATCTAATATTGTAGTCATGTGACTTAGTTTTATGTAGTCCTGTGAGGAACTGGATTTCCTGATCCTATAGATTCCTTCCAGCGTAAGATTTTCTATGATCCTATGATTCTACTTCAACAAGTTTTGTTTGAAGAAGCATCTTCTAGTTGAAGCGCTCATGCCCTTAGTTGCAGTTTGAATCACACATGTATTAAATGCGTGGCCTGGCTTCAGATGAAGGTGTCTAACAAGGAAAAGGACTGTAATTTAATGTACTTAGAAGAATAAAGAAGAATGCCTACCTATTTTGATGAGACTGTTGATTTGCTGCAGGGCAGGAAGGCTCTGCAGAGGGACCTGCGCAGGCTGAAAAAACAGACTGAGGCCAAACAATCCTGGCATGAGGTTCAACAAGGTCAAATGCTTCCTCTGGAATCATTGGACCTTCCAAGGTCCTTCCCTTGGATCACATCAACCCCAGGCAGTGTTACAGACTGGGGGAAGAGTGCCTAGAAAGCTACCCAGTGATATAATACCTGGGGCTGCTGGTTGATAGCTGGCTGAACATGTGCCAGTATGTGCCCAGGTGGCCAAAGAAGGCCAGTGGCCTTCTGGGCTGTAACACAAACAGTGTGGCCAGTATGATGACAGTAGGAACTGTATTGCTTTCTACAACTGCCTGAAAGGAGGTTGTAGTGAGGGGAGGATCAGCCTCTTCTCCCAGCTAACAAGTGACAGGATAAGAAGACACAGCCTCAAGTTGTGCCAGGGAAGGTTTAGATTAGGTATTAGGAAAAAATTCTTCACCAGAAGGGTGGTCAGGCATTCAAACAGGATGCCCAGGCAAGCAGTAAAGTCGCCATCCCTGAGAATGATCAAAACTGATACCTGGAAATGGCATTTAGGACATTGTTAGAGGTGCACCTTATGATCGTGACAGGTTGACAGTTTTTTGAGGTCTTTTCCATGATTCTAACAACATGTCCTGGTTCTGTTCAGGAGAGAGTTAACGTTTTTAGTAGCTAGGAGGGGACATGGCAGGGCCTGGAAGTTATTCTATACCACCTCACATCACTGCAGGGGGGTGTGGGAAAGGGACTTTCTTCAGGGGAGAAAGCCCAGAAAACATGTCAGGAAGAGCCACCTGGTATTGTCTATTGTCAGTGAGGGTGTGTGGAGTGTGCTTTTGTTTTCTTATTCCATTTGCAGTTTCCAGTAAATTTTTCTCACCTCAAGAAGTGATCTTTGCTCTTTGTGCCTCCCATTGGCCATCCCATCTAATAACAAAGGAGAGAGGGAGGGCAAAACTGGGGGAGGGACAGAGACCAGCAGCCTGGTTTTGGAGTCTTGGTGGGGCTCTGAATTGGTGAATGCTATTCCACAAATCCTACGCAACAGAAAAAAAGAAATATATTGCATAGTGATATTGTACAAAGCCATGATAAAATTCTAAATTTTAAAATTTATATTCTAAACATGTTCTGATTACAAACCAAGCATTATTTATTCTCCATCTCAATTGCTCTACAATTTGGTTTGTAAGCTGTCACTGCTCATACTTGGCCGAGTAGCTCTTTGGACAGAGGAAAACAGAGAAGGGTCTGCTATGTCTCAGACTGAAGTTAATTGGAAGGCTATATGTGAAAAGGTTAAATGATTTTTCTTTTCAAAAGTGGCTGTTGGCTTAGCATAATGAACTACCTCCTTAATGGCTGCAAATCCATCAACCTCACTAGGGCTACCATGTTTATTTTATTTGTCAGACTGACTCTAATGCAGTCATAGAAAAAGAAAGTTTGAAGTCTGCTAATATATTTACTACTTTTGTTCAGGTCAGCAAATGAAATTCAGAACATGTGTTCCACAATATGCTTAATTGCTGCTTTTTTCAAGTTACACTGGGCATTCAGTTTACTTATATACATTTTCAAACAAAGCTGGTAAGATGAATGGAAAAAGCAAAAAAAGGGCCACTCTGAAAGGAAAGCTGCACTGGTCAGCCATCCACCCATGAATGCACTTGTTGAGTATGTAAACATTTTTTCTTTTTTCATCTAAACAGCTTTTAATTTTCTTTTATAGAAGAACTGCGTAAGGAAATTGCAAGAGGTGGCAAGCTGAGAAATGGAGGCAAGAATGATTTCCCTTGAAAAGGGCAGCATGGAAAGTTTGTAATGATCAACAATGCAAATAGTTTTACTTCCTTTGAATGTTTTCCTTCATTCCTTCTGCTGAACCCATTTGAAAGAAATATTATTTCCCTCCTACACAGAATGAAATTATTTAGCTCTAGTATCATTCTGTTATGTTTTCTGAAAGCCTCCATACATTTTTTCCAAACTTGCATACCAAAATTACTGAATAAGATATGTCATCTTCCTTTCTTTCTGCTGTGTTTACAGAATTGAGGGGTCTTTACTGCCGTATTGCTCATTAAAGATAAGCTTAGTACTCTGAGTGCTTGATGAACAAGTTGTCTATTTCAGAGAAAATGCAGGTTGCAAAAAATACATTATCCGCAATATAAAAAAAGTAAATCAATGAAAAAATCCCAAGAAAAACAACAACAACAAGAAAAACAAAATTTCCCCAATACCACCAAAAACCAAGCCGAGTCAAACCAAACCAAAGCAAACCAAGACCAGAAAATAAATGATAGTACAGAGACAGGTACAATCACATAAAATGTAGAAAATATATCTGCAATAGTGTAATAATGCTCTCCTGGTAGAAGAAAGTACAAGAAATGGATCCTCCACTTAAATGTTTCTGTCTGTGTTGAGCCTGATGAACACTGTTTGTTGACTTTTACATAGAACTACGCTATTTTAGAAGACTGGGCTGACAGTTATTGTCTCCTACAGAATTTATGTTCATGTGATGATACAATACATTCAATGAATAAAATAATAAATTAGACCCTTAGCTTAACACGTAGTAACAACTAGTAATATTGAGGGAGAAATCACAGAACTATTTTTCTTCACAAACATCTATACTTACCTTTACCAACAAAATTAAAACTCAATTATTTAATAAAATATTATTCCCATCTAGCTTGAATTAAAATATACTATGTTATGTTTTTTAACGAAAAAAATGAATGTAACAAATTTATATTCTGAGTGTGTCAATAGATTATGAGTATTCGTACATTTTCTGTACACAAATAGTACCTACTGAAAGCTTTTAAATGATACTGGGAAGAATGAAAGGTATCTCTGGGTTTTGAGAATCAGAATTTATTTAAAAAATCAATTTGGCTATCAATTCAGAAATTGTGTCCTATTTTGACAAAACACAGCACGAAGCTGGTACTACTGGAAAAGGGAGTAGGTGCGGATGAGAGCCAGTGGAACACAGCCCACACCCTGCCAGTCCTGGAAACAATATTATCTGAATTTCATTGATCTTATGAAAAGGAAAATGAACATCAACTCAGAATTAAACACCAGTCTTTCTTTTTTTTTCTCTATTACAATGACAAAAAATTAAATGAGAGAAAGAAGCTTGTATCATATGAACATGACTCGTTTGACCACGTGATGATTCTGCAGTTAAAGCTTCTTGATCACATCAAACTATACAAATACTTCAAGGGCAATATTGTACATTTTGTCTGTGTACATATGTAAATTATGAAACTTGCAACTTTTGTGTCTATCCCTTTTTGAAGAGACACTGATCTCCCCAGGTTTCTGTGAATTGCATGCATAGTTTTCCGTAGTGCTGGTTTTTGGACTCCTCTGATTCTTATGTCCTTCCATTCCTACAAACTTCCAGTCGCAACAAAGCTTCAGAAAAGCAGAAGGAAGGACTACATAAAGAGAAGTATAGACTGAATAGAGAAGGGTGAGATTTTGTTTATTTATTTTCCCTGAAAAGAATAGAATTATTTCCTGTCCGGCCAACAAGTTGTCCCTTCTTAGGGCACAATCTATGTGAGAAAAGTCTGAGGTTTTAAATCTTCAGATGAAGTCATCACAAGCTGATGTGCAGAAATGTGATTATTAATATCTGACACTGACAGCCACTGCATCTAACTAACCTAGTGGGGTATTCATTTGTAAAATGTGTAATTTCATTTCAAGAGCTCTCCTTTTTTTCCATTCAAGCACTAATACTGTATACCTTATACAAGTGGATAAATGGGACCGGGTAGGCGTCTTTTAAAAAAAGAAAATAAAAAAGCAATATTATCTAGTCTGTGGTACAAAGATTCTGATCACTTGAATATCTGACCTAGAAATAGAAAACGTCAATCAATTATGTCAAACATATGATGGGTCTGATAAGGGGCACTCTAAAATGGTAATAAATGTTAATTTCAAAAGGGCTTTAGTCTATCTACAGGGAAAGAAAAATAAAAATTATATTTCAAAATTCCTTCAATTCCTAGCCCAATCTGAGGCTGTCTTGGAAGGACTCAAAACAGGAAAGTTTGTTGTTCTATGAGAATAAAGGAAAAAACAGCATACAGAGGAGAAAAATGTACTGAAAGGAACAACGCACCTATTAAGGTCACTTTGTTTAGGAGCAAAAAGTACATTGTACTGTCATGTCTTTATCTATGCCTCAAAGTATCTTTTATAGCACGTCTGTCTTGTGCAAGCTGGGAAACATCACTCGTTTTAGAGAGGGAGGCTTGAGAAAGAGGGATCAGATGGGTGATGAATAATGGGGCCACCAAGAGAGGCCAGTTGTTTCCATTCTCTTCTTTATGCTTTACTTAATCACTCTTTATCTGGAATTTTATTAAAATCAACAAAATTAAAATATTCTCTGAAGAGTAAGGCAGTCAGAGGAAGTTTGTTTTTCCATTGGAAAGTCAGGAATGTATTCTAGGAGCTTTTTCATTGATCTTAGCCAGATGTGTAGATGGGAAGTTGGAAACAGCAGGGCTATTTCCATCCAGAAGTTCTGTGGCAGTCTAGTGAACTGGTACATCACACATTTCTATGTGCCCTGTAAAAAAAAACACTTTTTCATCAATTCTGTTGAAATGAGTGTATGAATCCAACATCTTCCACAACTGATATGGTTTTTGCAATTGTTTCTAGGCATTTTTGAGCTTGGACTGTTTATAGTTCCTTGTGATTCACTTTCAGATATCTCTAGACTTTCTCTTTCTCATGCTATTCAGCCATTTTATGTAAATTCTGGGAGAAGTTTAGAGAAAGATTTTCATTCTGTTAGAGAAAGTTTTTTGTTCATGTGCTGAAGGACAAACAGTAAAGTAGTTTCGAGAGACACAGTGAAGCATACTCTGAAACAGAGTGAAGTGAGAGACCTAGCTGGGATCTCATATCACCAAACTGGAAAGAAATATATGCATGTTAACTGTGAAAACAGAGCAAGGTTGGGCCTTCTCAGTGTGAGAAAAAAAAAACCCCATATTATTGGACAGAATAAAGCACTCCATTCAATTGAATCAATTTTAAATCATCTCATGGTTACTGGAGATAAAATACTGAATTGGAAACTATTCATCTTTCATTTCACTGGTATCTATCAGGCATACCTGCATGCCATTACATATTGCAGTATGTAGCCTAAGTGATAAAACATTTGAAAATAAAAGAATAAAACATATCCAGTTCCCATTCAACTTGCCAATACTCAAGATAAAATTAACCAGTTTTATTGAGAGAGGAGATGAATCAACACTGTTGTACTAAATTTTGCCTAGTGGTTTAAGCATTTGGTTTTGTTCCTTTTCTTTAAAAATATAGAGCTACAGTTTGCCTTAGCTCAGAATGAAATTCTAAGAACAAGAAAATTAGGTAAATGTTATGCAATTACTGTTGGTTTACTGCACATTTTTTTGTCATAAGCAACAGCAGGAAAATAACTTTTTTCCTTCAGTGTAGCATTTCCATTCCTGGACTGTTATTGGTGTTTAGTATGTCTTTACTTTTTCACTGTAGAAAGCAGCTTGACATCATAAATGGAGTCAAGCATACATTAGAGAAAGAAAACAAGCTGAGATTCAGATTCTGAATCAAGGTAAGTCTATGCATGCTGTTGAAAAGCAGATTTTGCAAAAAGGTAAGAGCACATTTTAATATTTCCCAGAATAAAATTTCCTTTTAAGTCCTTCCACAACTTTTGACTTCAAATGAATGAAAATGCATCAGTCCTTCTGTGCCAAGAAGAATAGAAAAAAAAAGCTTGAAGGTTTGGTGAAATTTGATTTTGAAGCACTAGCTTTGTTTGCATTTTCTTTACTAATATCCTCTAATATCCATTTTGACCCTTATTTTCAATTCCCTACTTTTCTCTAAAAATTAGTCTATTTTCTTTCCTAATAAAATGAATTGTAAGAAAGACGCAACAATAGATTTTTTTAAGAGTGACAAAGATGGATAAAAATTATTTCTGTATTTTCTTCAGATTTTGCCAATAAAAGTTCTTTCCCATTTCCCAGTGTAGCTACAACCTTAGCATCTGCAATGCATTTGACATTGTCCCACACATTAAAATAATTATACTTCATATTCTAGTAAATTATTGAGAATTTATCAAGGTAAAACAATGTCACTTCTGCTTTGAGTCTAATAAATTCTGGTTTAAGGCTGTTAAATCCATACTGTCCTGCCTGAGCTGTACATGCCTTGTCTGGAAGCACTGTTTTCATTCTCCATCTCTCTTTCTTCTAACTGATTACCAATCAGTAATATCCTGGGTGCATCAGAATGAGCATGGCCGGCAGGGCAAGGAAGGGGATTGGGTTCTGCCTCTCTGCTCTGCTCTGGTGAGATCCCACTGCAGTGCTGTGTCCAGCTCTGGGATTCCAGCATGGGAAGGACATGCAGCTGTTGGAGCGAGTGCAGAGGAGGAACACCACAGTGTGTGTTGGAGGGATAGAGCATCTGTCATGCAGAGAAAGGCTGAAACAATGGAGTTTGTTCAGCCTGGAGAAGAGACGGCTTTGGGGTGATCTAATTGTGAACTTCCAATACCTAAAGGGATCTGACAACAAAGAGAGAGGCATGATTTACAGGTGCATGACGGGATAAGGGGGAATGGATTCAAACTAAGAGAAAGTAGTTTTAGATTGGACGTTAGGAGGAAGCTCTCTATTGTGAGGGTGGTGAGGTATTGTAATTAAATACCAATGTAGCCGGATGGGACGTGCCTGGCTTGTCTGTCCCTTGCTGCTTGACCAGAGGCGGCAGCTGTGGTGGTTTCACCTCAGAGACACCTTTGGCCAGCTGGTTGCTGCACTGGGCACTTGGGACAAGTCCAGGCATGCAGGAGCTCAGGTTTACCTCTGGGGGAAAGGCTTTAGGTGAGGTGAAGGAAAGGAGTCAGGTTCTGCTGGAGGGTTTCAATTCAGGGCTTTATTCCTGGCCCACAGGCCTCTGAATGCATCAACAGCTGTTACAGAACCTATTGAACCGTGCGGTTGCTGCATCTTTTAACCCCAGGGAGAGGGGGAGGAAAGGGGTAGGGATCCCACCAACCAGGTAGGGGTGGGGAAGTCTCAGGGGACAAATGACACGTGGATGGCCCAATGTCCTCCAGGGGTGTAAGGCATCTTTTGAACTCTGCCAATCACTGGACACCCTTCTGGAATGCCAGGATTGACAGACAGCACTCAGCAGGGGTCAGGGTGTGGAAAGGAGAGGTGGCTGGCAGACCTGGGGAAGGAATGGGAAACAGAGGCAAGCTATGACATCACACTGCAACAGTGAGACTGGAAAAGATTGCCCAGAGAAGCTGTGGATGTCTCATCCCTGGAGGTGCTCAAGGCCAGACTGAAAGGGCTGAGCAACCTGGTATAGTGGGAGGTGGCACTGTCCATGGCAGGGTGTTTTTAACCAGATGATCCCTTTCAATCTAAATCTTTATATTATTCTATGATTTGTTTTAGATGTTCAAAACGTAGGTCCACAAAAAGAAAATAACCTTCCATCTCTCCTATTTTTTCTTTTACTCAAAAGAGAATTCCAGAAAAAGTAAGATATCACTTTACCTGCCTTAGGTCATCCTTTTAATACTCCACTAAGGCAAAAAATTCTTTCACCTTGAACATCATCCTCTCCATTATGAGTTCAAATGATAGTATAAAATGTAAAGTGAACATTAATTATTTCCTGGCAGCAACTGAAACTATGCTGAAAGAATTCTCTCTACACCAGGACCTACGAATCCCTACATTTTATTTTGGTGAATGAAATCCTTATCTGTTCTTTTACCTTTTGTATTAGATGAAAAAAATGTAGAGATGCAGATAAGTTTTATGATATAATTACAGTATTCTGACTTCTGTCCCCCAAATGGATAACAATGTTTTCCTACTCTTAGTATTTTCTTCAAGGAGCGCTGAGCTGAAGAGTCTTATGATAAAAAAGTTTCTCAGATTTACCAAAGAATTCCTATTTTCTGAAAACATAAGACAGTCTTCTGAAAAAAATTTTAGATAGCCTTGGAACATTTTCTTTATTATTAAAAGGAAATTTAAAATAGCTTGCAGTCAAACTATTGTTTTTGAAACAACTTTGAGAGACACGTATTTTCTTACCCTATTGAGTCTATCTTTACCTTATAAAAAACATAAAAAATGCTGTAAATGTGCTAGTGAACCTACATATAAGATATTACCTGCTGCCCATTTCTTCATTAATTTTGTCCTCCTTCAATGAAGCTAACCATGGAAATCAACAGGATACTGGCTTTTGTTCAAGGACCAGGGGAAATGTGTTTTCCTGTGAAAGAACCTAACACTCACGAGAAACAGGCAGCTGGTGGGAGACATGCATTTAAGAGGGCAATAGATATATCACTGGGAATTAGAAGAATTTTCCTTCTCTGTCAGTTTCTTCCACAGCACAAAATTCTAGCCTTGTGCATTTAAAAAAATAAATCCTTTCAATTTTTGCTCATCTTTGCCTATTTTACCCCACTTCTTAATTTTAGTTTCACATCCAAAAGTAGTCCAGATGTTTTAGTTCAGTTGTAAATTTTGCCAGCTAGTTCAACCTGGCATTTATTAAATGAAGCAGATAGTGAGGCTGGGAATGGTGGAATTAGACTTCAACAAAATTCTTTCAGTATAAGTAGTTACTTATGAGCTTTTCTTTCTTTGTGTTCATTGTGGCCAATATGACCACCAATCACTACTTCACCACTTCACTCAAACAGCAACAAATCGAGGAGGACACCATTCCTAGTTGACTTCCTTAGTATCTGTACCATGAAGTTACCATCCAGGTGTTTTAAGAATCCTCTGGACTTGAAGAATCCTCTGTCCCAGCTGTGTGATGTTCCTAGCTAACCTCTGGCAAGTTGAAATCCCTGATAAGAACACGGGAAGTTGATTTGGAGCTGTTCCTTTGTTCCTTGAAGAAAAATTCATTAGTGTCATCATCTTCCATTCTTGTTATTTGTTTGTCCCTTAATCCTCTCCCAGATGCTCCCAATCCCTCCAATGCTGACTGTGAGTTCTTCAGGCCCTCCTTCACACACAGTGCCGCTCCACTGTCCCACCTGCCCTGCCTGTCCCTCCTGAGGAGCCTGTAACCATCCCATATCCACACCAGTCACAGCACTCACTCATCCCACCAGGTTTTGTCTGCGCCAGTGATGTCACTTGTCTGAGCCAAACCTTTGAGCTCATCTTGCCTGTTTCTCAGGCTGCATGTGCTGGTTTCTGGTGTGGTTTGCTGTTGCCGATACTCCACAGAGCAGATTGAGGGCTTGCACTGTCAGTCGGTTCCTCAAGATTTGGTGTGCCATCCCACTCCTTATCCCTGGCAATACTGCTTTTGTGCCTTTCCCCCTTCCCATCTAGTTTTAAGATCTATCAATGAGTCCCTCTAGCTCCTGTGCAAACTTGCTTTCTCCCTCTGAGAAAGCTGCATCCCATCAAGTATCAGTAGTCCAGGTGGTGTAGAGACCATCTTCTGGTCAAAACCCCTCAAAATTCTACCAACAACTCTAACCTTAAAGTCCTGTGTTGATTCCGTACAGGGCCTGCGTGTTCCTTTCAATATTCTTCAAACAGATGACAGTCCTCCTAATATTTGATGGAAATTAAGTCTAACATTTAAGAAACACATAGCTGTAGTTTCAGGTGATGCATCTGTTCAAGCTCTGTTCACAAACATTCAGATTTGGTTAAACAGAAAGTAGAGGCAGTTTGCATGTTATGATGGAATCCATAACAGTATTCCAGCTGAAAAAACTCAGACTTTTAAGTTAGCAGAAATGCTTAAATGTTCCAGAAAATATTTTTACAAATTTCACTTACATCTCTCTCTGGCCTGTAACATTAAGTTTAAAAGATCAGTAATGTATCACCTGAATTAATAGCACTACAATGAAAAGATTTATATATTTGTTTGGCCAGTTCTAGAGGATGTTTCCTCCTTTCTGAGAAGGTTTCTGATGATAGCTACATATTGATTAATTTCAAGTTCTTACATAGTTTAAAAATCAAATTAAAAATTTGTATGCAATTCAAGTTGAGAACCTTGTAGGTCAAAACCTGTAATTTTTTCTCCAACCACAGAGCAATGTTTTTCCTTAAACCATGAGCATTAACAAGAGCGGCCCCAGGTCTGTTTAAGGCCAGGTAATACTTGGTACCACTCTGATTTTCTAGCATGCTGGGGCTCTCAACTCGTCCTGAATATGTTAATAACATGACATGAACCAGAATTGTTCAGTTTAATCTTACATTCTAATTTGAACAAAGCCCCCTTTTAAGTCTATTAACTGGAAGAAAGTTACTTAATACTGTTCCTCATCATCTTGCAGAATCTGTGTATTTTCAGGCCTATGGAGTTCTTGACTGGGTCACACATTTAGGTCAACAGCACAATAAACTAGGTGAGATTGTGGTGTTCCCATGAGGGAGTACCTTACCTGGGAGTCACTGACCAGGGAGTCACTTACCTGCCAGAATAGTGATCTACCATGGATTTGAAAAGAGTTTGATAGAGGGTCATGAAGATTAGTAGTGTTAATTTCTGTTAATGCTGAGAAATATAATTTTGGGGGAAAAAGTCATACTTGTCCGTCCTGTTCTAAAACTTGCTTGGCTGTATTGAAATTGAGTAGAAATTGCACTGTCACAGAGACAAAAGTGTTAGTTAACTAATAATATATGGAGTTAATGCAGCTATTAGAGTATTTGTGAACATTAAAATAACTCTGCCTATTCTATATTCAGTGTTATGTCTGAAGAATCTAGAAATAGTATATAAAAACGTACTCTCATGGGATAAATTTACTTGCCCATGCCTTCTATTATTCCTGTGCCAACATGTCTGTAGCTGTTTTTTGCATTAGTTTGCACAATTATTTGCTTCCTAGAAACCTAGTCCAAATGACCTGCAAGCCATGTTTCCCTTATGATTCAGGCAGTAATTATATAAAGGCCTAATTCCTGGAGAGGATAAAAAACAAGTTACTTTCTTACTTGTATTCTGATAAGGGCTTTCTTTAATTCGAAAAAAAAAAAAGAATAGAATTCTTTCCTTACTATGGTATGAAATTTTTTTAGAAAATTCCAGAACTAATTAATATCAAGACATTCACTTAAAGGTAATCAGAGGTGCCTTTCAATATGCTACAAGGACATTTCTCAGTCCAGTGTGATCAAAGATATGTGAAAAAGTCCAATCTCATTTGTTCCATGCAGTTTAAATGCTTATTTTCACTAGTCATCCAATTTGTTGATACTATAACAGGAGATTGCCTCACTTTTTCTTGAATCAGTCATGGTAAAATTTTCTTTGTAAGGCTTAAGCAATTAATTGACACATTTATTCAATGCTCTGTGGACTGAAAAAGGAAACCAATAAAGTAGAATGGTTTCAATAGAGAAAAACAGTAAGAAATTATTTTCTGCCAAGCACTATTTTCTTTGCATTAAGCCCTTGTGGGAGGATCTCGCCAGAATAAATATTTTCCCCACATGAGGAATAGATTGAGTAACTGATGCTGCTGAATCAGAGTTGCTGGGCTCAATGCTCCAAAACAAAAATCCTCCCTCTCTCCCTTGACATTTTGTGTTTATCACAGACTCTGAATTTTATTGAATTCATGGCCTCCATGTTCAAACCCCCAGTACACAGTTTTCATTGAATGAAACTGCTGCCAATGCCACTTACCCTTGAAGATGTTCAATGTTTCAGGTGCTTGAAAAGCCTTTTTGTGATGTTTTGCATTGGCTGTTGCAGGCATCTCTTAGCATTTCAACATCTAATCAGGAAAAAAATCCCCTGATGATATTTGGCCTTCCTGCTTTTGAATATGCTTGGCCATAAAGCTTTGAAATAATGCTCACAGTATGTCAAGAGATGTGAATTAGGTCTTTACACTTCATTCTAATCTAGTCTTTCAAATTTGTGCTTATTTTTTGAAAATGGATATAGGCTGTTATCATTGAAGCCTAACTCCAGCATTCTATGGCTTCCAGTTTTGAAAGCCCAACAGACCCTGAATAAATACCCACACAAAAAGTCAAAACTGTCTAGATTAAGAATATAGAGCCATAATGATATTTTTGCAGTTATTATGAAGCTGATGATCAGTTTAGCGTGCAATTGCTAAATTTAACTGCCTCTTTGAATGGTACTGCTTCTGTGCATTTAAACCTTACAATTCATTTTCTCTTGTTATTGGAGGGACTGAAAGCATTAGAATTGCCCTTCATACTCCCTGTTCTTTGTCCCTGAGAAGCATATGGATTTGGTGGCTTATATTGCATTGGGTTTGTTTGGGGTTTTTTGAAGGTTTCTTTTGTGCAAAAGATTAATAGTGGATTTATGTGCTAAAAGGGGTTTTGTGGGCTTGTGGTCTTTGAGGATGAAACTTTCTATTTATGGAAATTTATTTATAGATGCTCCACAGTGTTTTTGAACTCCTCTTATCAGAGCATCTTGCCATATTTATTGATCATATTAAATGACTAATAACTGCATTGGGTAAAGTAATAAGAAAAAAGTCAAGCAGTTGGGAATTTGCTTATTGTGTCAACTAACATTTTCAAAACCAAAGTTGGTTTATTTTTTAAATTTAAAACAACACCGAAAATATGGCAACTGGGAGGAGCAAGAGATTGAAAAATATTCTGAGGCAGACTGGTAGGGATCATTGTTTCCTTCCTGGTTGCATAATCACCTAGGGCACTACATCAGGGTCTTTTTCACAAAGGTATCTGACTAAATTACCAATATTTTCAGAAAACGGAAGCCATGTCTTTTAAAGCTGAACATAATGAACTATATTTTGACTTGGTATATGTCTAAGATCTCTGTTCTTACTAGTGAGTCTTCGCAGGAAGGTCACAGGGAAGGAAGTCCGGCTTTTTGCTCCATTTTCTTCCAGGGAACATAAGTCCAAGAGGACGAGAGAGGCAGAACAGAGCAGATGGTAACTTTGTCCCTGTTCCTGAACCACAACAGCAGGATAGCCTGGAGAAGGAAAGCTAGTGGTTTGCTCCTATGACAGGAGACCAGTAAATTATAAACTTCTTTGGGCAAGGAGTGAGGATTGTAATTCAAAAATGGTGTCTGACACTCTGCCTCCAGAATCTAATCTAAATGCAGAGTAAGCATCACTTCTACTCAGCACTGCTCCAAAAATTGACAGACTCTCCCAAATGTTTACTAAAACTAATAAAATATATAATGCTGCTCTTAATTTCTTCTTATGTTTTCCTTAATTTATTTTTAATGTCCAACATTACTGATGACAAACTGCAAGAATTTCTGCTCATTTAACTAAAGGAAATACATTATTGTTTTTAATTCTAACAAATTGGTTTTGTCTTATTTCCTGTCCATGACATCTCAACTTTGGGGTGATTTTGAAATAACATGTCAGTGGAAAAATTGCTGCCCATTTCAAACACTTCAACAGTTCATAGATTTCTATGTTTCTTGAAGGTTGCACAAAACAACTCATACAGCACATACAGATAAATTGCTTGGCCCTGCAATTCTTTTTTAGTGGAGATCTTGGTAGCCTCTGACTACTGTTCCAGTCAGACACATCATATAGTGCATTTTTAATACTTCTACTATTGTCACATTACACCTTGAGAGAATTTTTATGTGCATTTATATATGCATATACACTTGTAAGTCCTGTTTAAATTAGTAGCAAATTACCAAGAAGTCTCTCTTTGCTTCTACTAAAGAATGCTGTGTGTCAGTATTAATATTTTATTTAGTGACCTTTCTAAACTACTTGTGCTATTTAGGAAAACACAGAAAGCTGCCCACAAAAAAAAAGTGGGATACATTATTGTTTAAAAATACTGGAAAAGCTTGTGCAAAAGAAAAAAACAGTGCATATTAAGAATTGTGTAATTTTTTAGCTTTATTCTCTATGTTGAACAAAACATTGTTGGTAGCAACCATGCCTGGGAAAAGATATTCAGTATATTTATGTGAATGACAGAACAACAAGCTCCTTAGTTACAGCATGATTTTCAGTTCACCTCCTTCTTTAGCTTATGGAGTGGAGTGTTTACTACAATCTTCTATTTGACAAGCAGTTCTTGGATGTGTCAAACACAGCTGAAATACACTCCTTCTCTCTGATTCTTACATGATGTTGGACCATATTTGAGCTCCAATGCTCTCTTAACAAGCTTCCTCTGCAGCCCTTGCTCTCTTGAGCAATGATTATTTGCCTTTGGTAGGGAAGACCTGTGAGATCTCTTAAAGTCTGTACTGAGACAAATCTTCAGCTTGCATAAATCAGACTAATTCCACCAAAGCAGTGAAGGAAGCTTCATGGGTTTACACACGTGCAAAATCCTGCCCTGTAAATCTGTAGGGCCTGACATTTCAAAGGCCTTTGTACTCAGTCTCTAAGACTAATTTAGTGCTGAAACTTGAGAGCTTTGCTGGAGCAGAGCCAGGCTGCTCCTCAGGAGCAAGAACCCCCATATATTTCCCATTAATCCATGATTTCTTTCTATATTCAGGATGTTACAGTAAAATAAATAGTGCAGTAAAATGTAAGTAACTCTTTGAAATCTGTATAGTTTTTGAAAGAATACATTGCTGCTGAATTTGTTTTGTCATAGCACCAGCAGTACATTTCATATTGAACCTTATCAATGCTTAATTTAAAAAAAAATATTTTTGTGGTAGTATAATTTGTAGACAGGAAGGGCAGAAGTAAAATAAATAAGAAACACTGTTGCCAAATACTAAAGTTTTTTACAGACACCTTCTGTCAAATGTTCATGAATGTTTCCCTCCACTTAACATATCTTGTACATGCAATTTATTCTCAGCTGCTACATCTCAGATGCTAAGACTGACCTTTGAAAAAACCAATGAGCACCGGTAGAGGAACTGAATAGGCACATTTTGATGAATTAATTTTCCCTCAAAACTAAAACCACTTTTTCTTTGTCCAGTCTGTTAGTACCCAGAGTATTTCCTTTAACTCAGCTATACCTAATAAAGTTTAAAGGGTTGTTTTCAGGGTCTTTTGGTTCACGTTGGCATTTCCAGAAAGGAAATCACACGTTATTTTCTTTTGACTCAGTTGCAGCAATATGTAGTTGTACTCTTGGCCAGTTAATAAAAAAAGAGCGTTTTTAAGAAGGCCACTAACTTAACATTACTCAAGAGCTTTGGCCCATAACTGTTTGGCTGAGGTCCACAAATGACTTTTTTGTGTACACATCTGCACCCCTGCACACGCCTCGTTAAGAGAGCAGGCACTGGACTGGGGCAATTAATGCTTCACACTGTGTATGAAAGCCAGAAGTAGGATCTAGCATTTGAGATTTCAAGACTTTCTAGTTCGCTCCCCTGCCTTACAAAATCAGAAGAGCTGCACCTGGAAAAAGGGCTATGTTATCACCTTTGCTGCCGCCCAGGCTGGGGGGTTGCTCCTCCCAGCTAGATAAAAAAGGGAAAAGCAAAGGTAAACACTCTAATTTTTATATTATCTGGGACTCCTTACATCACTCACTGCCCTGTACAGTATTTTAAAGTGAAAAAGCCATTTTACAGGCTAAATCCTGTATCTAATGGCTTTATTACGTGTCTATGAAAAGTACCATTTAGTAACAGAAAAAATAGAAAATGGAAAAAAAAGTCTGAATTTATAACCAGACTCTAAATGAAACCTTCTGTGAAGATTTCCTGCAAACCTATGTGCAGAATCACTTTGGGTTTTTCATGCATCTCTGCAGTTGCTTTCTCACTGACAGCAATATTTTTCATTGGTTGCTACTTTAAAGACTAAAAGATTTTCAATCTACAGATCATATGAACCATAAAGCAGGAAGTGGGTGGAGCATTACTAAACACACAGACAATAAATTTCTTCAATCCTCACCTGAGACCACTAAGACAAACCAAAATGATGCCTAAAGGTGAATGAAAAATTACCAGACTGCATATAATGCAGCCACTTTATAAAAATTATAGGATACAGAGTTCCAAAAATGTATTACTTTAAAATAAAAAGTAAATCAAACCAAACAAAAAAACTTTCACATTCTATCAAAAATGTCATTACAAGCTAACTTGTCCTGCAGAAATTAGGTTTTTTTGTTAAAGTGCTTGACTTAAAAGCCTCGTTTAAATTACTTTTAGTTTTTTTTTTTTTTTTAATCTTGATTTCTGGAACTGCAGTTTCCTGTTGAAGGCTTTCTGGAAATGTTTGCCCAAGTTTTCCATAAAATCTGCAATCTTGCTCATAGCAAGTCTTGGTAACCTAGGTCAGTTCTCTGGAAATAAGGTACTGCTGCAGAGTATCTGATATAAAATTCTAATATGTTGGGAAAAAGCCTGATATCTACAGAAGCCATTTCCACAAAGAGCACTTACCAAAAGCAAAGAATTAAATTGTTTTGATTTTAAACAAAGAATAAGTGATTTTTACTGTCAATGTTCTGGGATGCAAGTCAATAAAATCTACATTTTTTGGTCAGAAGCTGGAGAGAGGCAGGCCTGCTGATGTTGGGGTGAAAACACGGCATGAAATCTAACCAGCCACATGGAAAGAGAACAAGAGTTTGGACAATTCATTAATTTGAACTTGAATAGGAGTAACACAAAATGATTTATGAATGAAAAAATTTTGTAATTTATAACATTTGTAAACAATTTTTTTGTTTTAGTTGAACTTTTAATAGGCAGATGTCTACTTCAAACAAACCACCTTCGCACCTGGCACTAATGGACATCCCTGGTGTCACTTCCAACAGAGAGGTCTGTGATTTCTGTGGGCCTAAGGACTGTACCCATATACTTAATTGTGACAGTTGTATCTTATGATAAAAGAGTCATATTTACAACAATGTGCATCCAGTCCTGCACCCAGCACAATAGGAATGCTTTTCAGCTCTGTGAGCACAATGCTGCTCTACAAGATAGAGCCCAGCACTCATGCAGGAGCAGAGCAATGCCATCACTCATTCTAGCAGGGGAACAGTGTCCTACAGACACGAGTCATGGGATTTTGCTTTGAAGACTGAATATGGCAATATAATCAGATGGGCTTAGGTTTTTACACCAGTGTGTTTGGAAGACAGGGTAGTGTTGACACTACTACACTTTGCTGTCTGACCTTCTGTAGCAGTAAAACAGTTTCGGTATTTAACAGAGTAGTTCTGAATTTCTTATTGTGTATATGAGTATAGAGCTGAAAAAATAAAATTAAGACAGAAGACTGAAGACAAAGACCAATTAATATTTGTTCCTAACATCTCTTGTGTTGTTCAAAACCTTGGACTTTACTAGTAAATGTATCATTTGTTTATAGTCTTTCAACACTTATGTTATTGTGCATGTGTTAGTGTGTACACAGCCTTTATCACTTGAGTCCTACTTTTCTAGACAAGTAATTTTTGTTCTGATTTTCTTGATATACAATTTTAAGCCCTATGGGTTTTTTAAGCTGACAGTGCTGTTTCACTGGATATTATTTTATTCATGGAGATTTTATTTCATTCTTCAAAGTTTTTTCTTTCAAATAACCTTCAAATTTAGGAAAGTTTTTCAACAAAACTTCATGTCTGAGATACTGTAATGACAGAATGATCACTTGAACATTCAGCAATGGCTCACATATGAGTCTGAAGAAATTGTCAGCATTCATTAATAAAAAGCAGCAGATCATTTATAATACATCAGATAGAGCCCTTCAGGAATGGAATGGGATGGGGAAGGTTTGCTTTATTTTTCATGAAATGAGATAGTGAAAGCCAAGTGTTTTTCTCTTAAACAGGATTACATTTTGATCAGTCTTTCTTTAGTTGCAGTCTAAAATCTATTTTATGTGGATTGCTAATGAAATTGTGAATAAATCCTACATAATATGCATCTGTAAATTATATTCTTGAACATAATGAGTAAGAAATACTGAAAGAATAATTTTATGTTGCTGGGAATAGTGTTTCGCTGTGAAGTACATATTGGAATGCACCAAAAATTACCAGAAGCCTTCAGAGTTTGTTTTTCAATCCTCTGATGGCAAAGAGCAGCTTGTAGTTGCTGTACATCAGTTGCACAAAGGATTAATTTAACTTTGAACACTAAGTCCACATTAGCTTGATGCTGTGCAAATTTAATAACTTATTGGACTATAGGGAGTTACAGACTGGAATAGCTCTGTTTTGGTGCTGGTGCTTCATCTGTTGTTAGCTTCAGATCTCACTAGACTTTGAGAGGAACATTGCATCGATCAGGTCAGGAAGAGGAGAATCTCCAAATGCTATGATTGCCTCACCTCTGCATAGGAAATCATCACTACAATTGTAGCCCTACACTCTGCCAAATGAAATTGAGACTTAAAACCACTGAAGGCTACCACCAAGGCTACCATTTCTGAGCACAGCATAGTAATTTGAAATAATTTACTTCTTTTGGGCTGCCCCTGTAAACATGCAGTACTAGACAACTGCCCTAATTAACCAGTTCCTAATTTCTAGCTAGCACAGAGTTGTAAAGGTTAAAATTATGACCACTCCTATGCAGTGCTCTCCAGTGAAAATGTAAGAAGTATTTACAGTAAGGCCCTTCTTAAACGCTTTCTTACCAATTTGAAAACAAAAACAAAACCCCCTTATTTAGCTGTTGGTACCTGGCTGAACTCATGTTTTTAGTAATTCAAACTATAATTAGAATCCAAACATTAACTTCAAACCAATATTAAATATTAACCTCTCCCTAAGGTACTTCTAATTCATGCATTATGTAGCATTATGTGGCTTACTATTTTTAGCCTTTAAAACCTAATTCAGCTATCCAAGACCATAAAAGTAATAATTTCTGCTATCACATTAATCTGACAGCAAGGATAGTAAAGCCCAAACTAAATCTTGGTGTGATTAATTTGAAAAATTAATGGAACTGAGAGCTTATGACATTTGTATTCAGTGAGAAAATCCTGGCATGCTGACATCATGAGGAGAGCTTGATAGACAAAGAGCAAAATCCATTTCCTTGTCACCATTAAAACAAAACCAAGACGTTTCTCTTTGAATTTTTACAAAACACCAGCGGATACATATTCAAAAGACACATGTGATGGGTTGACCTCAGCTAGCAGTCAAATTCACAGTCATCTGCTCACTCACTTCCTCTTGTCAGCAGGACAGAGGGAAAAAATGGGATAGAAATACTTCTGGACTGAGATAAAACTAGGGAGATCACTTACTAATTTCTGCCTTGGACAAATCAGTCTCAGCTTGGAGGAAATTAGATTACATTTACTTCCAATTAAATTACATTTAATAACAATAAATTATTAGAAACAATAATACATTCTTTTCAGTAATATTTTTTATTTCCATATTTTTAAAAAGAGCTTAAGAGACACCTTGTGTCCTTTCTTTGTTCCAGCTTCCCTGCTGCACTCCCAACTTCATGCACACGAAACAGTTCGCAGCCAATTGTTAAAAAAGGTATTAGGGTAAGTGCGTGACTGTTTCTTAGTGTTACCCTCCCCTCATCACTCTTTTTCATGCTCCAGCCTTGGCTTTTCAGACTGTATTTACACAGAAAATTTACACTGGCTCCAGTGCAAGGGTTCCCCACAGTCTGCAGTGTGGGTACCTGCTTCACCACGGAGCATCTCAATCTGCTCGTGGTGTTCTCTCTACTTTTTATCATTTTCTCTCTTTTGTCTTCTTTTCCCACTCCCCTGCACTTGTCTGGTGTGTTCTGATCTTTCTGGAATGTGCTTTCAGAGAGGTATCTCTAGCTTGGCTGATGGGCTAAGCTATGTCCTGTGACATGTTTGCTGGACACAGAGTGATTGTGTCTGCCCTGGTCCTCTTCCCACAAGTGCCGCCTCTGCAGTCTGCACATAGAGCACAAATACCTACACACATTTGCTGCTGTGTGGCTTTTCAGTGTTTGCTGCAGTTCCCTTTAAACCTGTTCTTTAATTTCCATGTTCAAAAGCAGGAAAAGACAGGATTTCTGTCAAATATCTACACCTTTGCCCAGATCATGCAGGTAAATTGAACTGACAAGCCCCTTAAATTTGGTATGTCTCTACCTGCATTCACTAGATCCATCTCCACACCATATCCTGTTGCCTTCAGCAGAGGTATGGCTGCCTGAGTGAGGACTGCTACTGCTTCATTCCCTGTGTGCTTTCCCTGGGTTTTGAGTCATTTGGTCTGGGATTCTTCCTTCACTGGTTTGTTTCTCAATGAGGGGTGTCACTATAGATTGCTATCAGGTGCTTTTGGGATATGGCAGCTCAGAAGTTTGGACTCAGAGCTGATATGGGGTGATGGCAAGGCCCATGTGGTGCAGCAACCCCTTAATCTCAACACCTCAACCCTGCCACTTCCAATTGTGCAGCAGGAGTGAGCAGGCGGTAAAATAGCAGATAACTTTGAATAAGGGATATGGCCACAGCACTGAGGGGGGTGCATGCCAAAACAACACTGGAAAGCAATGTTTTAAAATTATTCTTTAGCAATAATCTTTAAAAATAATCAAGATACTATGCCTTCTGGGGTAGCTTTCAAATCTCTCAGCTGCTGTTTATTTCAGTATATCATGTTTCTGTAGTCCTTTCCTTTAACAGATAACTACAGCCTTTATAAACAGGCCAGACAAGGAAACAGCAATAAACATTCTTTTCTAATCCGCACAAGACTTGATGTCTTTCCGTAAATGGATCAATTTGTAGGAAATACCTTTAGGTCAAGTACAGTCACCTCTAACAATAGGGAAAGCAACTGCATGCACTTTTCCATCAGAATCACTGTATTCCATCAGTGTATTTTTTGTTAGAGAGTATGTTCTTGAGGCATCAGGGTAGAGAATTTATTCTATAGCTGAAGTTCATTCTTTATCATTCTGAAAGCATGAATTTACTATGAAAGGGCATATAGTTTCTAGGCTGCAACTTCTAAAGCAAATTGCTGCAGTCCTGCTGGACAAAGGAGAGCTATGCTGGAGAGGCAGAGAGGGTCAATCAACAGACAACAATCTTAAAAACATTTTTATAGAATATGCAGAATATATTAGAAGTGTGAGAGGGAAGGACCACGCAATATTCAGTACCCTTTGACAATCTAGGATAGTCTACATATCTCAAACCCAAAGGAACAAAATTAGATTACTTATTACAACACCATGTATTTTTCTCATATCTTTTCTGCCACTTTGAGAATATTCAACTGTGGGTGAATTGTGTCATTCTGTGTACTGTATTTCTACACACTAATGTACCTAATTTCTTTTCTTTAAATTCTGACAGAAATCAAGAAACTTATTCTCAAGGTTTATATCAATTTTCTTAACCCCTAATTGGAGATCAAAAAAGAATGGAAAATATTTGGCTTTTTTGTCCTATCATCCTATAGGCTACATGAAAAAGAAAATTATTTTCAAACTGTCAAGAGGAATTATTTCTTCTATTATTAATGTGCATTTTATATTTTCACATTTTGATTTTAAAATATGCTTTTAATAAGAAGCTTTTAGATTCCTTATTGTTTTACTAATCTGTCTGTTTTTCATTGATGTGTTTTATCTCTCTGCTGATATTTAGCTAGTGGCAAGAAGAGATTATTTTTGCTAGATTAAGTTACAAAATCAAATGCTGAAAACAAGCCCCTAAGCCCCTAACATTGCAGTTAGAAGAATCACTTCTCTAAATCACTAACTGCCTGTAAGTGGTTATTCTAGCTCCTTCACAGATACTTGAATTCACATATGGCATTAACTTTGCAATCCAAATCTAAATTCAAGATGATTATGTGAAGTATGATTAATTTTTAATGCGACAACAAAGGTGAACATGTAGAGAAAAAGTAGAGCATGCTGCTTGGCCAAACACTGAATTATCATTTTCTTTAAAAGAAAGAATAATCCTGAAATGTTCTGCAAGGCTAAAGAAGCACTTGTCATCACATTTATAAAACAAAAACTTTTATAGAAAGTCTTTGTAGGAAAAAAATGGCAAAATTAATTCTAGTTGTTGAGGAGTATTTATACAAAAGTATCAAGGAGCTGTTTTTAAGAGGTATTCCTAAAACATGAAGTTACCACCTTCCTATTTAATTACTAAATGATTCTGTCAGCCTCATATCTGAGGACTGGTTTTTGGCTGGCGGTTTTGGATTTTTATCTGTCCATGTGAAGTGATAGTGGCAGCATAATTTGGGCTGATATGAGCAGAAAAAATTTGCAGACAGAACAAAATCCATTTGTTAGACAAGCAGGGTAACTTTCTGACCATAGAGACATGCATCTGAAATCATAGGAGAATATTTTACCCAGCTTCTGTTTCAGACCTGAAAAAGAGCTTTTGTATCCCAAGCCTTGTTCTGGTTTTCTACTCATGTTCTCTGGACTAAGAAAATTAAATTTCCTTTCCCTTCAAACTGTTGCTTGTGAACAACTCTGTTTTTCTATGTCAGTTTGGCTTTCATATTATATTGTTTCCTTCTACTAAATTAATGCAATAGATTCTCTCTGAATTTTTAACTACAGAGTATTCATATATGTACTAGTCCATATGATCTTTACCTTATTTACTCCACTCTGTCCAAAACAAAATTTAGATGAGTTTTCAAGAAGTATTTTTCTAATTAAATAGTAGAAATCTGCATCAGAGGGAAAATACATCAACTAAACACTACTTTCTCTGAAAACTCATCACAGTTTTCTTTTTCCTGATGTTTTTTGTCTAGAATAGGGAAATACATGTGGTATTTTTTCCCTTAGATTGGATTTAAAACAGAAAACATGGAAGCAAAACATGAGTCAATTACAGAGTGGCACAGGCTGTAGTGCCTGAAATATTGCTGATATAAGAACTACTTAGTGAGCAGTGGACCAGTGAAGATTACCCCTTACAGTAAATCTGAGTCCCCACAATTTGCGTGTGGAAAATTAGAATACATTTTTCATCATGTTACAAATAGTAGAAAAGGACAGTGGATTCACAGCTAACCTGTTTGATGTTTCTCCAGTCTTGCTTTGCCCTCTTTGGCAGGTCTTTGGGCTCTGAGACTTTCATGTGAAATTGGAAGTGGGGAGCGGTGGCTGTGCTGGTGGGAGCAGCCCCCCTCACATTTCTCCTTGCCCCATGGGCCCCCATGGGTGTAGAAAGCATTGATTCACTTGTGTCCCTCTCCTTATGAAATATAAGACAAATTAAAGGACGCACTGTGGAGAGGGCTGGGTTTAGGCAGTGTGAGCATGACCAGATGCAGGTGCCCCACCACGGTGAGCTTGCAGTGCAGCACGGCTTGACTGCACTGATTCACAGGCCAGGGATCATTTAGGAAACAAGTATGGCAGAGGTGGTTCACCTCCTTCTTATGACATCCACTTGGTACCTCATCAAAGCATGGCTTGTGAAACAATGAGTCTTTTAGCTGTCTGTGCAAAGTACTGCAGTGTGGGCTTCCAATCTAACTGTGGATTTTAGCCTGTATTCATTTAGGCTCTGTTACATGAGAGCAAGCCAGATTTCAGACCTCCTTTAGCCAGGAATGACTGATCTGCTTGGCATATTATCCAGATAAATTTTAGAAAGCTTGATTAGTGTGTAAGTAAGCTAATCAGTGAGTTTTACTTGGATAATGATGCTTCTTATGATGCCTCAGTACTAACTAGATCCTTATTATGGCTGGTTTGTGTTCATAAAACCTTATTCATTATTTGTGTCTTTTTGTAGGTCTATACAGTTTGTTAGTACTGAAACCTTTGTACAATTTGCCTTTTTTAGCCTGTCAAAAGCCTCTACTCATTCTTTAAATCAGTAGATTTCATACAGTAATTGTATGTCTGCCTGCACAGAAAAGCATCAGGCACAGAGTTATTTATGGTTTATTGGGAAAGATGGACTCAGCAGGCTAGAATACAGAGTATTTTATCAACATAAAATCTGAAGAAAGTCCAGCTCTTTCTGAGACTGTTTAGTCTCATTTTGTTGTGCAAAAAGAGGCCACCATGGAATTAATCTGTACTTTTGTAAAGTTATCTTGTGTATGCATAAAATCTTTTTAGAAATTTTGTGAAGGGAAATTTCCTCCGCAATCTCCTCTATTGAGGAGATCATGTCTTTTCTTTAGAACATAATTAAGTACAAAATAAATGAACATTAAACATGGAACAATTTTAACCTTTTATTCAGAATTTTTCAAAGAATATTTGGTGTGTATTTTCATTTTCAGATTTTGTCAGCTGAAAATGACTGCAACAAGTCAGTATCCCAATGTATAGGGATTCATCATGGAGTCAATAAACAAGCCAAAATGAGTTTTTCCACCTGATTTTCCAAAGTTGTTTGGAGCCACTTAGGGGTAATCAGAACTCTCCTAATGCCCTAGATACACATGTGAACTTACATCAATTCATGAGGTCCCATCCCTCTTTTGGCCCAATTCATGAGTGTGAAAGTAAGTGGTCTTCAAATCAAATAGGACAGACATTTCCTGCAAATAAACCAGATGAACTAAATAGGAGAGCTTGGATAGAGCGACCTAAAGAAAACTAACAAAAAAAAAAAAAAAAAAACAAACCAACAAAAAAACCTTATATTGTAAGAGAAATTTCTGTCTTTCAGTTATTCCAGAGTAGATTCAGCCTGTTTAGTTAAATGTTCCTAGGACAGTCTTAAATTCTTTGGTTCCTGCAAAAAATTACATTTCATCCGTTAAGTATAGAATGAGCCAAGTTTTTTCTTGGAAGCAAAGTTAGCATGCACCTGATTTTTGTGTTTTAAATATCACAGGTTTTGTAAACTTCCTGTAACTTTGCTGCTTTCCAGAACAGGAGGGGATGGTGTGATGTGTGACTTTGTGTGGGCAAGAGAGAATGGTAATCACGCAGGACTCAGACCTGGCCAAGCACTCTGTGTCCCTGTACAGCAAAGGTGTTGCAGTGTGTTAACATTTGACTCTGCCTGTTTCTTAAGCAGTGAGAAGTACTGATCCATTTATACCACGCTTTACAAGTGTCCTTTCAGTATCTGCACTATTTCAGCAGTCAATAAATAGACGATGGAAAACAATCAGTTATGGATGAGAGGCAAAGAAAAATGGGCAGGCGGACTCTGAACTTGAATCTTGCATATTGTTGATTAGCCTTAAAATCAGAAAGAAATAATCTATGAATTAGATTAGACTTTCAATATTATCATCTCTTCATTTCTGAAAAAAAATTACATTTCATATGCAACCAGAGACTGAAAATTAAAAGTTGTGAATTGAATCAGTCAGTGCATTTTCTTTATTTGAATTTGTTTCATTTTGACTGTTTTGCTTCAGACCTTTTTTGTACTTTTCCAGTGACTCCTGGTAAAAAAGGAAATTCTGTTCCAGTGAGAGAGTCTTTTTGCTATAGAAAATGTTAAAACAGGAAAGCTATGTGAAATAAACCAAATTATTTTTTTCAAAGCAGAGTACCAGAATTTGCTGATGTAAACAAACAAAGTAAAAATTTCTTAAGAATCTAGACTTTTGTAACACTTATTTATGATTAGTTCATATTAGCTTCATTAGCTACATTAAATTAATAATTACTAGAATTTCAGAGGAGTATCTACAGGATACATGATAAAAAGCTGGAAACTTTATTTTGAAATGTTGCCTAAATCTCTAAATAAATCTGATCTGCATTATTGAAGTGAATTGATGTAACTAAAACAAGTTAATGAAACATAGCACTACAAAGGCCTGATTCAAGCTGAAGGTTTTCCAGGATGTGTGCAACTGGAATATAGAAAATGTAATAAGTCTTTGAGTTCTGAACTAATGAAAATGTTTTGTTGCAGTGATGACAATTGCACATTGGAATGTGTTGCCCAGAAAGGCCAGAAAGGCTGTCCAAACTCCATCCTTGGTCATTTGCCCTGAGCAATGGGGTCTAAATTCAATACTGGTATTGCTGTGAGCAGCAGGTTAGACAAGAGTACCCCTTGAGATTCCATCTGCATTATTCTGCAATTTTAATTTGTAAGGGATATTAAAAATTGATTATGTAGCTGTGATCTAGGTGCAATTTCATCTATACGACTAACACTGACAGCTCTGTCCTATTTTGTGTAATACATGACAAATTTTGGACTATCTACTTAGGAAATCAAAGAGCTAAATCATGTTTTCTTTTCTAAACAGCCTTCAAGGAAACTTAATTGGAAGAATCTGAGGAAAAGTCAATTTTCTGTTGAAAGTGGTGGTTTTTGTGGATCTATCCTTAGGTTGTTTTTACTCCTAATCATTTTTATGATACAGGAAGAGTGTTTGCCTTCATATTTAATACTCAAAACAGATGATT
The DNA here is from genome assembly GCA_039654755.1 of Calcarius lapponicus. Classification (NCBI taxonomy): domain Eukaryota; kingdom Metazoa; phylum Chordata; class Aves; order Passeriformes; family Fringillidae; genus Calcarius; species Calcarius lapponicus. The sequence goes on along the minus strand of CM077481.1, from coordinate 57,086,978 downwards.
CAGTAATCCTTTAACCACCAAGGATAATTCTCTTTTCAAAATCATAACTGTTGTTAGAGAAAATGCCTTGTCTTTAAAATAATACAAATTAAAATTTAAAAAAGGAGAGAGAGAAAGAGAGAGAGACTTTTCCAAATAATGCATATTACACACGTTATGATCTTGCCTCATGCTATTTGTGACTCTCTGAGCACCATGGCTCTAAAAGTGCACATGAAAGTATTCTGATGGCATCAACTATTGAGAGACCTTAAGATACAAAAGAAAATAAGGAAGAATTTTTTATTAAGGAATAAAAGAAAAGATTACTTATTAATGGAAGCTAGTAATTTTGTGGCAAAACAAATGGCAAGTAAGAGCAGTAAGAAATTCAAGCTAGAAACATGGAACTGAGCAGCATTATATATGCTTTGGAAATTACTACTTAAAGATCATTCATAAAACCTTCTTGCAAAATAAGTTTTTTGTTTAAATACATGCCTGTTCAGCCAGAAAAGAGCATAAGATCCTCCCTTCCTTTTTTTCCTTCTTCTTTTTCTATGGGTGAAGTGGAAGACAAAAATTCTGATAATTGATAAACCACTTCACAACTTAATGAAGCTCCAGTAAAAAATAGGTTTTATTAAAACAAAAAAGGAAAAGAGCAAATATTTTTTTAAAAAATTAAAAATCACTGTTAAATACACCTTTTTGTCTCATTTGGTATTCAGCTAAGATTGTTCCTTTAAAAAAAAAAATCAGTATGCAGTCTGGTCATGTTAGAAAAGAATCAGCTGCCAATTGCTTATAGGAGAAAGAATAAGCCAGGTTGCCTGGCCAAAAATGAAGAAAAAAAAAAGAGGAGCAATTCCCCCCCCCCCCCCCCCCTCAAAAATATTTCTGAACCAAGACAAAACAAAAAACCCAACCAAAATCACTCCTAAGAGAGTAAAAAGGGAGGGAAACAGAAATAAAGGCTGTTTGTCAGTCTTACTTCATAATAGCAAAGAAACAGGTACTTGTGGTTAGGTAACCCAACACTTCAACAGGCTGTAAGAGTGCAGAAGCTGCCCCATGACAGCACAGTCCTGGGACAGAAAACTTATTTTTTTCTTAAAAAGACTAAAAAACACATTATTATTATTATTATTATTATTATTATTATTATTATTATTATTATTATTATTATTATTAATAATAATAATAATAATAATAATAATAATAGTAATAATAAAGTGCAAATGTTTTCTTGTTGGAGGTCAAGACCATATTTTTTCCTGCATTCATAGCACAGCAGATTTTCAGCAGAAATATTAATTCTCTCAAGAGGACTATCTTGCCAGAAAAGTGGAAATACATCAGCAAATTCAAGTGTCATTAAACCCCCAAACTCTTTTTTTATTTGCCTTTAAGCAGTAGCTAGGGTAGAGAAGAGTCCAGTGATAGGAAGTCCAGGAGCTGTGGCAGCCTCCGCATGGTCAGGTGCCCTCTTCTGTGGGGTGCAGGGTGCAGGTCCCAGGGCTCCCTGCCAGGTGAGTGAGTGCCTGCACTGCCCAGAGCACAGGCAAGAGTGCAAAGCCATTATTGACCAACATCCTGCTATTTCCTTCTGGGGGCACTTGTTCCATCTTAGCCTGCTGCCATGATAAACCCCAATGAGTTTCCTTGGAATAGGTTGTGCTTTAGTCTAACATATGTCAGAAAAGTCAGTCCCTACCTATTAAGTGAAAGAGAATCTGTTGCCTGAGGCATTTTCAGATAAATCCCCAGTGTTTATTTCCTGTCTCAGAACAACTTAATCTCTTAGCTGATGAAATAGTTGCCATTCACTTGTGAAACAAAATTACTTCCTTGAAAGTGTGTATTTTCACTTCCAAGGTAAATCACAATGTCAAAACCCACTCTTGTTAACTTAGTAAGGTCTTTGAGGTCATCTGTACCCTGACTTGCAAGGAAGCAGTGAGAGCACAGCTTCCAGATGCATGTAATTTGATATATTTTTGCAAGTATTTCTGTGTATATGCACATTAGATCAGCACCTACATACCTGCAAGATACACCATACCTCCTATATGCACCAGAAATGATAGATAAATTGCAACTAAATATACAACCAAAGACTCAGTTCCATCTGAAACTAAGACGATTGTAAAATATTAAGCAACTTCATACAATTAAGACACCCTGATATTCTCAAGAAGCATCAGGCTAAAACATAATGACCTTTATCTGAAAATATCAGAGTAGCTAAGCATGCTGTCACTGTAAGGATGTTCAGAATGTTTCCCTACACTGGAATAATACCTGGTTGTCATTACATCCCCAGGGGATATAGGTACATACACCTGAATATCGTTATCATTGTGCTGCCTCATTCCTCAGGATTTTCAGTGAATGCAGATAAACACAGCAGGCAGAACAAACAGCTTCATGCTGATCAAGCAAACAGGAGAGAGCAAACAGCTCAATGCTGATAGTGAGTTTCCCTGACTTTTTAAACTAAACAAGCTTTATTTAGCTTAGATATAAGGAAGAAGTCTTTTGCAGCAGGGTTGGTGAAACACAGGAATAGTGGGTTTTTCAAAGACATAGTAGGTGCCTCATCCCTGGAAACACTCAAGGTTCTTCTCAGCACTGGTGAGGCCATGTTTGGAGTACTGTATCCAGCAGTGGGCTCCTAAGCGTAAGAAAAACGTGGACATACTGGACAAAGCGCAAACTGTGTCACAAAAATGGGTAAGGGAATAGAGTTTATCTAATACAAAGAAAGGCTGAGAGATCTGGGACTATTTTGTGTGGCAAAGAGAGCATTCAGAGAGAGAGTCTTACTAATAAATCTGAATACCTGAAGTGAGGGTGCAAAGAGGACGTAAACAGGTTCTTTCCAGTTGTGCCTAGTGACAGGACCAGAGGCAAGCTCTTTTTTTTTCCTTATAGCATGAAGCCATCCAATCAACAAGATTGAGTGTAACTTTCCCTCAGCAGCTAAATGCAATTCTCTCTGAAGATTTTCTTGCCAAAAACCTCCTGAAACTATGTTCCAAGCCACGTAAAGCTGAGCATTAAAACAAAAAAAAAAAAAAAAAACAAACTCAAGGAGGATTAGAGGAGAGTTCATTTATGAAAATATTAACAGTAAATTCACTATACCAGGACTTTTAAGGCACATTTTTCAGCAAACCAGCAACCTGTTACATGTGAGATTCAAGACTGAAAGAAAAAAAAAAAATTGTTTTAACCCAGAACTGGTGCAATAGACCAAAATACAGAACCAGCCATTTCAATGAGAATGAGAACTACCAGCTAGACTTTAATTTCATCTCTAAATACCATATCACTTCAGCCCATTGTTGTTGTCTTTTTGATACAAGAGCTCTTTAAATTCATAAACCTGAACTAACATTCTTTCAAAAGAATTCTAAGGACAAAAAAGCTGTCATAAATGCTATACAGTGTCTATATTTCTAAAATAGAAAACTGACCTGCTGCACAAGTTTTTAAAATTAGGACAATCTTTGAAGGCACTCCTAAAGAAACAATGTCTACTCTACAGAATCAAAATTTTGGCCCCTGTAAAAGAACTCAGAGCTCTGATTTGCTGCAAAAAATTAAAGACAGAACTAAAGAAAGAGTCAAGCCAAAATTCTACAGTATGCAGGTGTCTGTGACATGAGTCACCCTTTCTCCGTGAGGCAAAGTTTAAGGCTGGAAGTAGAAAAAATTATTAAAGCAATCAAAACTTGTACTTATACTGAGCCTATCTGTGTAGTTCACAAGTTCCCCAGGTGATTCACATGGAAAGAATCCTTTCAGAAGCATCTTCTGTGTATATTGATCCAAAGATCTATTATCTTGTGCTTTTGAGCAATGTTTTTCAGAAACTAAATACTTTTTTTCTTTAAACCAAACGCAAAACTTTTGATTTGAAAATAAACTCTATAGATACTACTTCCTCTCCAGCAAATTGTCAAAACTCAGTAAGATGTCTCACAAACAAACACCCTGTACCCTTTTCCTTACCTTTGTGACCATCTCCATATGAAATAACATATGCAGCCAGCACAGGTGTTTCTTTTTTTCCCTCCATCTCCTTTGTAAAGATTAAAAAAGCTGTAAACAACCTAATCCTGTCATAATATTTTATTACCTTTTCAGTTATTAGAAGCTTCTGTAAGAGCATATTCAGTAGTGGATTTTTTAAACTTTATTATTCTTCAAAGTTGATTGTGGTATGTGCTAATGGGTATTCCAGGCATTTTGCATTAAGTGTAGAGATTTTGGGACTAATGAAAGTGGCATATGCTTACAATAAGTCTTTATGTTAACTTTCACTACTTCCACATCTGATTTTTATGTGTCACCCAAGAGACTCAGAGAGTAAGTTTTAGCTTCTTTGCAATGGCAGAGAAATGCTGGGCAATTACCTGGCAAACATTTCAGAGATGAACAGGGAAAAAGAGAGGGGTGACAGTGTGGCTGGCTTGACTGGATAGAAAACAGCAGCTGTCTGTGGAGGGCCTCAGGGGGCAGGCAGCATTCAGAGGAGGTATCAGGTTTTGCAAATTACCAATATCACATTATATTCTAACCTCAGGTCTCCAAAACATACAGTCAGCTATTACTTTTGGGAGAGTACTACTGTTGGTAACATGAAATTATGCAGCTGCAGGGAGTATTTGCATTTATCTATATAGCTCCAGGACATCCACAGTATTTCAATCTAAACAAAACAAAACCATTTATTTTTCACTGCCAGAATTCATTTTTCCCACTTTCTAAGCATGAGAAATACCTGATTGTTTTTATTATTTTTGCTAGAAAATAAATTGTGATTCTTGTTCAAAAGTAAAGGAAAAAAATTAAACCAGCATCTGTTCATTTGAGTGCCATCATTTCCTCTTCTGTTTATCATTGAAACCATATCTCCCAACTGTTCAGACTGTCACACCTCTAGGTATCTGATGACTGATGTAATCATTGTGCAATCAGTGGGATCTCCCTGGCAATTATCTAATCCTCTTGGACCAGTTTCTAGGATCATGTTGTGAAGTAGTTTAGCTGTATCTCTCAACAAATGATATTTAAAATCCCCCACTGTATCTCTGAGAACTGACAACAGTTCTAGGCCTGGATCTTCCCAATCTCAGTAAAGGCTTGCACAGAAAAGCAGCATTTTAATCTGCTTTCATCACCCTCCAGAAACCCACAACATGTGTGATTTTTATGGGGTAAAATTGAAAGTACATTTTTGTCCGTTCTGTCATAGAGGAACTTTTTAATGGTCCTTTCAACAAAAGAGGAGTAATATATGTGTGATGTGTGTGTCTCTGTGTGTGTGTATAAATATAAATATAAATAAAATATAAATATAAATATAAATAAAATATAAATATAAATATAAATGATTTATAAAGATAAATATAAACATAAACATAAATATAAATATAAGTATAAATATAAATATAAATATAAATATAAATATAAATATAAATATATAAAAATATATATATATGTACGTATATATGCACACAGGTATGTATATACATAAATGTATGTATGTATTTCCTGGTCAATAAAAAAAATTGTTGCTTCTCCAAAATGCTGACTCAAGTCTGACTAATGTGAAAATCTCCATTTTCTTTCAGACAAAATATACGGTGCCTCTGTGGTAAGCTGGCATTCTAATCCAATTTTTTTAATATCAAAGGGGTTTTTGACCATTTTTGAACCTATGTGCCATATTGGACTGAAATTTTGAATTTTAACACATTTTTATCAGATAAAATGAGCTGATTAAAAAAAAATTATCTACTTGGAGAGGTAAGGGAGAATACCATCTCTTTTGGGTATAGAGATTCTTTTGATCTACCTCAGTCTACTAAGTAGATCTATTACACTGACTTAGGGTGCAATACAGCAAGTGAAATGATGAACTGAGTTTTTCCACAGTTGTTCATGCCATGAAAAAACAGTCAGCAAAGCTCAGCAGTCATCAAGTTAACTTTGTTTTGTTTAATACCATGAGGAGGAGGAGGAGGAGGATCATGATGATGAGGATAATGCAAAAATGCATCTTAGCCACTCTGCATATTAATTTACCAAGGGAGCTCTCTTTAAAGATGACTTCTGAAAGATTCTGGTGGATTGAAGGGTCCACACTATAGGAGTTCTGACGTCAATGTACACAGCATGCAAAGAATTACAGGGAGAACTTCAGTAAATCAATTGCCTAAATCAAAAACACTCTGCATTTTCATACTTTCCATTGATTTGATGTTAGTACCAGAATTTATAAATTTCTTTTTCTGAACTTATGGCTACAGTCAAACTAGCCAGCAAAATTACCTGTTCTATCTCTTTGTCCCTTGATCTAATTTCATTAACTGCCCTTCTATCGTTCCCCATATCTGTTTTCTTGAAGGCTTTTAAATTGCTGCTATCTTAGCCTGATACAAAATTTCAAGCAATGGAAAATTTATCAAGGTCAGACATGCAGTTTGTAATAGGAAAGCCACTTAAATGATGATTGAAACTCCTGACTCCTGTTCTCAAGACAACTTATAACTGTTTTAATTTTGCACACAAGTAATAACAAATACAGGTTTTTTTGTGCACTACAGCAATTCTGAAACACTTATTTTCTTTTCTCAAAGCCTTATTGCTTCATGGTAATGTATCTCCACTAATGAAGTGATCTGAGCTCAGTGTGAGAATAATCTCTTGACAGAAGGCAGAAATTGAAATCAGATCATCCAGCACCCCATTTAGTGCAATACTCAGTGAGCTACAGGAGTATCTGTCACTTGGAGGTCAAGAATATGCACAAAAACCTAAAAAAAGGAATTGCATGTTGCATATACCTGGGATCTTCTCTGTGGCAGGACCACCGAGCTCTCTTCACTATGAGATTTCACTCTTCAGTTGTGAAGCCAGCTCTGAGAAGTCTCCTGAAAAGATCTTTTGGACACCTGACTTTGAGGACACAAGTAAAAAGCAAACAATATCTCCAGGAATAGGGATTTCTAAACCATTCCAACAGTGGTCAGATTACTTTCACACTTAGATATTTTGCAGCTTTTTTTCCTGACCAGCTTCCTAAAGGCCTATGAAAAATGTCCCAAAACATAAAACCCTTCACTTTTAACAGACTATTATACGTAGTGTGAGCCTGTGTAAGTCTGTCTTTCAACTAGCTCACAAGCCAATATATAGATTACTCTAGCAGGAAATGCTATAATGAGAAACTTAGCACCAAGTTTTTGTGGGTTTATTTGTTTTTTGGGGTTTTTTTTTATGAGCACTTAACAATTCTGATTTACACTTTCTTAAAAAATAATTTAAAGATAACATGCTGACAGTAAAATGTAATAGTGAATGAATTCTTTAGCTAATTTACAGTATTCTCAAGAAAAGAGAAATTCCTTTTTTTCTGTTACTATAGACGGCTAATTAGCTCTAATTACCTCTGATTAGTGCTATGAACAGGAGGAACATGTTTTGTTTTTCATAAGCACTGACTGCAGACTCTCCAGTACAGAGTCGGGCTGCTTCTTCTGACTTCTCTGTATTTCTGTTCCCAACCAAACTGCCTTTGGGATTGTCACATCTGGAAGCAAAGGCTTCTGAAGCAGTAATGAGCAGGAGTATAAAGCTGTGTTAAAGATTCAAAAGGCCTGTAAGCCTTCCATTTTACTACATGTAATGAGGACAAAGCAGTTTTATTATGCTTTGAGATTTGCTCTGGATATATCATATAAAATTAGTTACGAATCTTGGGAAAATAACTAGGACTAGCATAAGGTGTAGATATTAAATCAAGTACTGTCTTATTTTTTATTTGGGGAAAAATAACCCAGAATTTATGCATCTGATAAAAACAATGAAGCAAGTCTGGTTAATTGGCTGTAGATTGTTAATACTCCTGTGTCTTCCTGCAAACCATTAACATGAGAGAGTTTAGGGATTGGAATAATAAAGGCAAATATATAGGGGAAGGCAAGGGGGACATTTTTCTTTACCCTACACTGATCTATCAGACCTGATGAAATATGAAGAACCCAAATTTGTACTCTGAAGAGGAAAGCTGAAAGATAATTTTATATTTTTTTCCTCTTCAGTTCCTTTTAAACTGCAAAGCCAGCTAAGATATAAAAAATGTGACAAGCAAATTCCTTATGTAGATTTCTCCTCTATAGTCATAGAATTTCTTAAGAATACCTTGCCAACTTGAAAGTACATCTATGAAGAAATCAATTCTAAGTCACCGTAAATCACTGATTTACAGCAGTTTGAGCTTAATTGAAGTTGAGGAGTTGAATGGGTTGACTATATTTCTAAATGCAACACATATGTGTTCCCCAGCCTTTCACTTGAACAGTTAACTTTGAAAAGTTTCAATCCTCATTTAGGCCTCAAAGTAAGTACTGTGGAGATATGGAGTCTTTTTGAACTTCCCTCCTTTTACTGAGCCAGAAAATCTTAGTTCACCTGTGCTCTAAGCATCCCTGTAAATTAGCTTCCCTGCTGGAACTAAAACAAAGCCAGTATTTAGGAGACATCTGTGGGAGTTTTCTAGGGCCCTTTCTTTCCACTAGACGAATACAGTGATTTTAGTGGAAAGCTTTGTATTTGGAAACCTCAGCAGGAGATTTTTTCTCCTTGTGCACTCCCTCTGAACTCCTGCACTCCTACTGCTCCTTCCTCTACTGTTTCTTATAGGACTCTCTTGCATTTCTGTATTCAAGGGGTGGTGCAGGCTATTAATTTGCTGGACTCAGGGATTTTAAGAGACTCCTAACAGTTTTACAAAGGCATATGTTTCAGAATAAGCCATGAAGGATGTGTGCAAGGGAGAGGGCTTGGCAGGTTTTCCACATTTTTGTTTTTCATCACATCTATTTCAGCCTTTCCACCACATACAATGACAAAAATTTGTGGAGCCTGGGAGTAAATACAATGGGAAATGTTCAACTTTCAGCCTCACATCACCGCAAGTGTTTGGACTAAACTGTGGGGCTTTAAAAGCAGTAGGTAACAACAATTTTTTCACTCCTTTTTGAATAGTCATCATTTTGAGACATTTCTGAGTTGCTTGTTTCACTAAAATGGCCTTGTCTATATTCTGTAGGGCATACTGGATGATGAACATTTTCAAATTACATGGTTTGCAGTTCCTAGTACCGCTGAATTTACAGCTGCTTTCAGACTCAGTGAACTGCATTTGATAAGGCTGTATTCAGTCCAGAACCTTTCTTTAGGTACATAATTGAAACTATTCTACCAAATCTGTTTTACTTAGACTACAATCATGTTCTGCCAGCCACTCAAAAATCCCCATTCTGCCATGAGCAGTTAGTTAGCGGTGGGTGTATAATATCATTTAATCATTTCCCTCCAAAGCTCTGGCATGTGAGAACAATGCTGCAATGATGATCAGGTATGTGTCCAAGCAGTGTCTCAGGCTATTCCAGGGTGTGATCTTGTGGTGTGGCAGCTATAAATTTAGAGACACAGATGTCCCATTAAGGGACAGTCCAGACTTTGTGCTGTCATTTAGAGGCTGGCATGTGGCTGGTAAAGGACTCAGTGGAGTTTTCCATCTGTTTGACCAGCTACAGCCTGCATAGTGAACGCCTCCCCTCTTCTTGCTGTCATATTACAACTTGGGGGCCATCACTTTTTTTCAGTCTGTGTTGTAATAAAGGGGCTCTGAGAACACATTTTTTTTATACATTCTCAAAGTGATTTGTTTACTAATCTTTTCCCTCTGTCACTGCAGAATTAATCTTGCATTACAAATTACTGCATCACTTTGTCCAGACATTTCTATGACATGAGATTTCCAGTTCTTTCAACAATCAGTGTGAACTGAAAGAGAAAAAAGAATTGCAGTGCTATTGACCATATTCCAGAAAACTTTCAAAGCAAATGAAAAAAAAGTTGGAGTTTCTTTTTGTTTGTTTGTGTGACCTGCTAATTAGGTTACTTAAAGAAATGGGATTGTGACTTTATAGGCAGAGAAATCAATGAAGAATGCATAAAACACTTTCTTCAGATAAGGATTTTCAAATATATAGAAAAAAAAATTACAACTCACCTTCTTGTAAATGAGTTGTAAATGAGAATCCTAGAAGTCTAAATCTGCTTTCTATTTTAAGAATATTGATACCTCTTTCATTCAATTTTAAAATTATATTTTTGTCAATAAATCTGTTAAAGCAGCTCATTTTATGTTCTATTTGAAAGAGATAAATAAGAGATGTTTTTGCTACACCACTAATGTTATATTTTTCAAAGCTTTCATGACTAGACATTTACTATTTAATCCAAAGTCAGTTCAGTTTATTGCTTTGTGTGGAGCAGAGGGATTTGTAAGAACTTCTAACTCACTTTAAACCCAGCTGTTAAGTGACAGAGAGTCTTGTTGCCATCAGCAGCCATACTGACAGCGGCTTCCTTTTGGCTTCCCCAAGGAAAGGTTTGCCTCTTTCCTCAAAAAAGACCAGGGATGAGTTTTGGGGTAGATGAAGGTGCCCTGCTTCCACACGAGGCACTGCACTTCTGCTTTGGAACAAAGACAAGGAGTCATCATCTACATGGTGGGGCCCACTGAACTCTACACAAACTCTGGGCTCTTCATCTTGGGCAACAATGATGTTTTCGGGAAACAGGCAGTGAAAAGTTGGACGTTAGGAAAAAATTTCCATTTCTGAAGGTATCATTTTCATTAGTGAATTTCTTCAGTAATACTTCATTCAGTAATACTTCATAAAATTTCATGTGTGTATTCCTTGTTGTTTGGCATTCTTTCTGCTCCTTGGCTGTCGTAAGTAGCCAATAAGTAAGGAGAATAGGAAATGGGCTAACCAAAGGGATAGCTTTCAGTTCCTTTTCAAGAAATATTAAAATATTGTATCTTTTAAAACCTCTAGGAATAATAAAGAAATAATATTAAATTTTTGTATTGCTTACATCAGAAAACATTTGAAAATCAGTTATAATGGAAACAAAAATATATGTGTATAGATGTCTGATAGAGTCGGCCTACTGGTGGCTCTCGGTCTATGGTCAACAAACAAACAATGTCTGCAAAAAAATTTATTCTTTTGACAACAAGATGTTTTGAGAGAAATATACCTGTAAAGATAGAAAATTAAATTAATTTTATCAAACGTCCCATAAAATTAAAAGGTAGAAATGCCTCAGATGTGCAGTATATTGTTTTTCTGCAGAGTTGTACATAGTGAGTAAAGCCCACAAAGCTCTTACCAGTCCTGTAGATCCCATTTCAAACAAAAACATGGCTCAACATAATTCCTGCTCTAAAGTGTATGTGGTTTAGGTCACAAGAGAATGTATCAGGCCTTGTAAAGGCAGAAATAAGGTACACCAAGCAAAATATTTCTGCATTGCCATTGCACTGTAGAAAAACAAATACAGGATAAACACTTTCAGAAACCCTCAGTATTTCCTGTGGCTGTTCTTAGCCTGGATCATCCCTATGCCCATCAATTCATGGATTAGACAGAAAAATCAGATAGAGATGGAAACATATATACATCTGCACACTTAATATATGTGCTGTACTAAGGTCAGTTTTATTAAACTTTTTTTGACAGTCTTTTATTCTGGAAGTAGGCAAAACAGATTTGCCAGATTCCTCTTGTGTAGCAGGCAGAAAATCAGTACCTTTTATATAAATTTTTTGAACTCTCAGACATTCATTAGATGCATAAAAGGAATGGCCTCTGCCGACTATGGAGCAAGGGTGAAGAGGGTAGCAAAGGGCAAGGGAGGCTGAGCACTTGGAAAGTTGAAAATAGGATTTGATTGTTTTATTAGAAAGAAGGTTGGATGTTATAAGACAAGGAGAAAAGATAGCTCCTCTGACAGGAAATTTAGAGACCCACAGAGGCAATTAAGAGTGTGGAGGACTTTCCAGGTGGGGAAAATGCTGAGTGGTGCTGGGGGGTGGTACTAGGAATGTGGAATAGAGAAGGAGGAGGGAAAGGATGTGTGGTAGCTCAGCAGCCAGAACAGGGAAGGCCATGCTGTAAATCACATGGACTGCCTTGCCCCTACATGGAAAGAAAAGAAGAGGAGGTCAGCTGGATTTGCTTGAGGTTTCACATGGTTTGTTACCTAGGGTTATCAAATGGATCTAGAAACAAAGTGCTTGTTAGAGAGAGCAATTAGGGACAGGATTGTAAAGTCAACAGTTACCCTGATGTTTACAGGAGTAGGTTGAGGCTAAAAGGAAGATGAGTCAAGTAAACATGTCTGGAGGCACTCTGAAAGTAGATGTGCCCGTTTGGCTTTTTTGAAGTAATCAGAAAATACCTGAAACCCCCTTTCTTATCAGATTCTTATCTAATCTGATACATATCTTGAACTCACCAGCCTTAAGACATTCAGCCTTAGTGTTTATAGTTTTCCTTTTATCTTTCAAAAGTGGAACTATAGGATACAGTGGGGAGCTCAAACAATTCTAAATAACTAAATAAATACAACTATATAGCCATGATTATCTGTGTTTGCAACTGTCCCATAGGAAGAATGTGTATTTCTGGCAGAGTGCCTTGTGTCTGACTGTTCCCTCTGTGGAGCAGTGGTGCGTTAAGGTAGTCATGCCTATATCTAATAAAAACTACAAATTAACAACTCTATTTCTGAAAAAATTAATCCTGGGTACAAAACCACATCAGAAAAAACCTTGCCAACACACATATACAAAAGCCATCCTGCTATTAAGTGCCCATTGCATTTTACATGAATACAAATTACTTAGGAAAAGAAGCCACAGGATTAGATATGCTTAAGACATTAGTATTATTTTGGAAAGATCATAACCTGTGAAAGACTGGAAATGCTATAGCCAGTCTTCATAACCTGAAAGTGCTTAATCCCAAGCCTTCATGCACCCCAGCTCTGACCATGAGCTTCTCAACATGAATAAACTAGCAACAGTCCTACCTCTAAGTATGTAAATTAAAAATATATTGGCAGACACTATGTTATAATCTTGATAAGAAAAAAAAATAAGAATACATCATTTATTTAGGTTAAAAGACAGAACTTAAAGCTAAAATTGATGAATCACGGAATGATTTATAATTAAAACGGCTTCTTGAATTCTTCCAGACCAATCTCTCTACTCAAGCAGAATGAACTAGAGTAGGTGGCACAGGACCATGTCCAGCTGGGTTTTGAGTATATTCAAGAAAAAAAACTCCACAACCTCTCCAGAAAATGTGTGCCAGTGTTTGACAGCCTGCACACTGAAAAGGTGTCTTCTCATGTTCACATATAGTTTAACATGTTTTATAGTTTTAGTTTTAACATGCAGTTTTAACTGTCCTGTTAGTGGATGCTTCTGGGAAGAGTTTGACCCCTCTTCTCCTTTCCTTCCTGTCCAGTACTTATACATGTGGACAAGATTCCCTTGAGCCTTCTCTTCTGAAGGGTAAAGGGTAAGCAGCCTTCTTTGTTTATGGAAAAGATGCTCCTGTCTCTTAAACTTCTTTGTGGCCCTGGTGTGCCTCACCAATATAGTTACTTCTGGGATGATGTGACAGGATGGTTTGTGGGTGAGGGGAGAGCAGTTGGTACAATTTTCCTCAGTTTTAGCAAAGATTTTGACTGCCTGCCATACAGTACTCTCAAATCCAAGTAAGAATTTTATTGTCTGCATGCGTGCACTACGAGGTGGAAGAAGCCCTGGCTGGATGTTGGACTCGGGGGATTTTAGTTAATGCCATTGTCAGGGGAACTACTGCAGAGATCTGTACTGGGATATGTCCTGATTGTGATTATGTGACCTGGAGGAGCAGAGGTGCTGTACCCATATCAAGCTTGAAGCTGATGTCAAATTAGGGGAAGTTTAAAACAAGGAATTCAACAAGAAAAGGAAATTCTGCCCCTGAGAGGAATAACCCCTCCAGCAGACTGCTTGCTTGGGAGGAGCTCTGGCAGAAGGATTTGGGATCTGAGTGGGCAGGCAGCTGAACAGAAAGCAGCAGTGTGCTCTGACAGCTGTGAAGGCCAACTGGACTGTGAACTAGCCAGTCAGTTAAGGGATAGGATTTTCTCCACTGGTTTGGCAGTCCCTAGTCTACACCAAGATACTGCCCACAGTTTATGACCCCCAACATCAGAAAGAGATCAATAAAATCAAGCTAGATCAGCAGAGGAATGCTTAGGTTATTAGAACAAAACAATTTCAGCACAGTCCAAGAAGACACAATATAGGGGAAAAAAACCCCATACTGCTATGGTGTACAGAATGGTCATGTGTATTCTTGAAAGCAGTGATCTGGAAGAATCAAAAGTCATAGGAGACAAATAATTTTGTGTGGACTTCAACGACTTAAATTCTGAGCTGATATTTACATGTATAAGCAGGGAAATAGAGTCAGGAGAGAAAAAGAAGGCACCGGAACCTCTAGATGTGAAATATGATATCACTGTCCATAAATATTATGTAGAGGATATTTTCACTATAGCTTTAAAAATAGGTGGAAAATCAGAGAAGAAAATAATCACACCCAAGAGCAAGAGAAGATTTTTGTGGTTTTGTTTTTTTTTTTTTTTTTGGTGAGAAACCTACAGAGCTTGATCAATTTACTTCACCATATCAGTGAAGAGACAGATTGATTATGGTGTGCAAGCGCTTTAGGGGGACAAACTACCTGAAACTAAAGAGCCTTTTAAACTACCTGTGAAGTGCATAACAAGAGTGAATTGCTACAAGTTAGAGCCAGTCAAATTCAAACTACTAATACAGCACATTTTTAAATGATGCTGATTATCCAGTAAAACAATCTGCCAATAAAAGTGAGGGATTCTCTATATTTGAGTGAGGAGTTGTTCCTTTCTGGAAAATGTTTTGTTGGGCTTTTGCATATGATTGCAGGTGTGAGACATAGGACATTTAGAGAAATTATGAGCTTTTGGCTGGAGAGGGTACTGACATAGAAACTAATCCTGAATTCAGACCAAATTGTTGCAAATGTGCTACAAAGTGCCAAACTCAAGGCGTTGCAATGGACTAGGATCAGGATGTTGGCTTTTTGAAACGAGGCAATTCAAACATTTGTAACTATGTGAGCATACTGTTAGTTACAAAAAACTACAATGGATTCTGTTGAGTGAGAAACGGGTGTAATACGATGGATAAACAGACAGATGGTATAATGATCCTTTCTAGTCTTAAAACTTCTGAATCTGAAAAAAGCCAAAATTCTACTTTACCTGTGCTTTAGGGTACCCAGCTGCATGTTATGCCTAATAACAGCAATATTATTTACTTTGATGATTTTTAAGTAATCTCAGAGCCTTATATAAAGTCTGAGCCATAATTGTCATATTTATTGCAAATGATCAGCCTGCGTCAAGCAAATCTTGGATAACAAGGAGTCACAGTGGGAGTTTGTTGGGTTTTTGAGGAGGGTGGTTTTGCCTGTGCATACTGAAAATGACCTTTGCTGTGGCAGCATTTTCAAGGCAGGCTCAGGTGGTATCTCTGTGAGGAGGAGACAGAACAAGCGCCAGGGAGGTACTTCAAGTACCAGGGAGGCTGTGAGCCTACAGCCGGACAGCTGCAGATGCTCACGGTGCTCCGGGCTCCAGGGGCAGGGCTGCCACATCCCTCTGGATCCAGGGTCTGGCAGATACAAAACTTGCAGTGAGAAGGTCATGACAGAAAACCCATCGGGAGAAAGAGTCTTCACAGATTATGCACATTAATCTGAGAGCTCTAAGACAATTTGTCAACACTGCACATTATTTGCACTAGTTGAACAATTTGGGGCCTCTACCAATTTACAGGAATTTCCTTGCAATTTAACAAGTAAAAAGGGCTGTGATGAAAGAGGAAAGGAGTGAAGGGAAAAAATAACAGTTACAGGGATACAAAATCATGTTCAGCCCTCAGTAAATCAGTCTAACATGCAGGAGGAGCCCTCAGTGCCCTCCCAGCAGCTAATATATTGATGGCTTTGCCTTCTCTGGAATACATTAGTTTCCTTTCTACTGTTTTGAACAGAGGTAATTTTTGCTCTTTGGAATACTGATCCTTTCCCATTGTCACCCCCACACCCCTGTGTAACAGATTCCAACATTATTCCCTGCAAATAGCCCTCACACCAGCATTGCAAGGGGCACACATCCAACAGGCAGGATGGATCCTGGTTCTCTCACAACTTTGGAGAGAGCTGGACATGGTCACTTTGAAGACCACTGCTTGATTTACAGCTTGTGCACAAAACTGAAATTCATTCTTGCTGAGAGAGTCTGTCCCTCCTCTCTAATAGTGCCTGAGAGGCTTGAAATGATGAAATGAATTTTTGTTTCTAACCTCTGATTTTTATACACAACTTTACACCCTTGGTGGGTGGATACTTTCATATTTTATGAGTAATTTTGTGTCTGGGACATTTAAATTTCTTTTTTATGTGCTGAAATATGCCCACAAGAATACATGTTTAACATGAACATATGAACAGGTACATAGGTCCTCACTGTACATAGAGCTAGCAAAATTTGTCTCACTTATTACCTAAGAGAAGACCTTAGTTGGAATTGTATCATAATTACTCTTTCTACCCCTATATTGAAACAATATTTCAGAAATATTGGGAAAAAACCACAGAATTTTAAAACAATAAATTATAAACACTACATTTTAAACAGCAGTGACATTATTTTGCCCTTTGATCTTTGTTTTCCAGAGCATAATTACCAATGCAAATTTACAAAATTTAGCGTTGCATCTTTTATTATCAGCAGAGTGACTTTATCACTTTGACCAAATAAAAGAAATCTGGGAGGTAAGCCACCATTGCAATTTTAAGAAATTTCAACTCACATTTTTACCTTTGGGTATTTTAACGACTGTTTATTGTTTGATAGTGATTATTCAAAAAGGTTATGTAAATAGCCCTTTTTAAAGCAATAGTGTGTGCAACAATCAGAATATGCAACATTTTAATCGACTTCAGGTTGTTCAATGGAGGTGTAACTGTGTCTGTCCCTTCAGTTCCCTGAATTAGCAAGAGAAAGAGGGAAAAGTGCTAGAAGCATTTTTCCATTCAGCTGTTAGCTTCCCTCTATTCTCTGCTAATGCACTTGAACCCTTGCCTACAGTAAATGCAGGAAGACCACTGAGAAGGTAATGGAGTTTATCTCTGCTCGAGGTCGCTGCTCAGCACTTGTGCTACCTGACATGACCCAGTCTTTCAGAGGGGCAGGCACGTGGCTGTAGAAGGCAAGATGAGGATGAGATGGATTCAGTCACTGGGGGAGTACTTTTTGCTGAAAAAATAAGTTGTGAATACAGTAGCATACATTTTAATCACAAAAAAGATTTAAACAAATTGAACTGCTTTGGGGACTGCATTCTCTTTGATGAGAATTAGCTGTCTGATACTTAGAGGTAGCTGGAGGAGTTTAGAGGAAGAGAATAGGGCAGAGCTACAGCTCTGAGTAGCTGTGAAGGGAGATGCAAAACCACAACAGAAAGAAGAAACAATCAATCAAACAAACAAACAAAAATAATCAAACAAACACCCAAATAACTCCAACCCCCCCCAAAAAAACCACCCCCAAAACCAAAAACACCAAAAAAAGCCCCTAGACCAGCACCATTCACTTTAACAAAAAAGACATATGATACAGATTAAATATAACTACTGCTAAGAAAGCAGATTACATTTATTTACAAACATGCAAAGGAAATCTTATATTTCTCTTCCTTCTTCTTGTTTTGTTTCTAGAGCATATCACAGCATGAAGCAGCTCCACCCTCAAAATGGCACAAAGAGCCTGAGCAGTGGCATTTTAACAAGCCTAAATGATTTAGAGTCTGTAGTGATCTTGTTCTTTGATTGGATGCAATTAGTATGAGAGATACACGCCTGAATGCACCGAGTTGTGCACTCTAATGGTCTGACCCATTAAGGGACTTCACTGTGAACTGTATCCTGCTATACTGCAGGCAAGTAGGGCAGTCAATGATTTCAGTTTTATCACTGAAAAAGGCAAGAGGTGAGAGGTACTCAGGCGATGCTGGCTTTCCCTTTCCCCACTGTGACTTGATCTTTTCTGACTCTTCATGTAAAATTTGTGAACAGAGAGCTAGCAAATAACATGACTGCAATCAGAAGCAGAAGTGGGGAAAAATATCAATAGAGAGAGTCTATAGAAAACTCTAAGATATCTCACCAGAAGATAAGAATATAAAGCCAGCTTGCTCCTACTAGTAGGAATCTTAGCCATAGATATCATCCTAGCCAGTGACATTCAATGTTGTATTTTGGTTTTTTGGGGTTTTTTTGGTTTTTTTTTTGAAAGCACAAAACTGAAAATATTAAAGCATTTTAGGAGAGCATAAGTTCTTTGCATTCTGCTTCAAGTACCAGAAAAATCAGACCTATTGAAAAAAATTAATCCTATAAAATTTCCCAGACCATTTTGCTGGGTTTTAAAGTGTTTGCTTCAATTCATATGCACTTTGAGCATTGAAATAAAAGTTGGCTGCTCACTGAGAGCAGTGCTTCTCATTGTCTGTGTCAGGTTATTGCCTCATATGAGGATGATTTGGGTAACAGTATATTTTCATTATTCACAGTGTCTAGGCAAGACAGGATTCTGTCCCATGAATACAATTTCTATCCTCTATCTTAAAACATGATATAAACAATGAATAAAGTTTATGCCAAACAAAGGAATCCACTGAAATTGTATGGATATGTCCCCAAGATGAAAAGTAGCATTTGCTGGTGTAGTTATTGATTTCCTGCGGTCTGAAAATAAAAACACACAAAAAGGATGCTCATCATTCAACAGTTCTTAGGTAAACTGCAAAATTTACGGATTGGGTTGTATAGATTCTTCTCCAGTTTGTACACAGAGACCCTGGAGAACAAGTGAAATTACATGTAGCTTATATTGTTTAGAGCCTGAATAGAATTTACTGCCTCAGTTATCCTTGGAGCTGGCATACATGCTCTCTCTCTCTCTCTCTGTGTGTGTGTGTGTGTGTGTGTGTGTGTGTGTGTATTAAGAGCATTGACCACATCTTCCCCAAAATATCTGACCAAAACATTCACAATGCCTCCATGGACATGTAGAAACATTCAACATCATGACTGTGTTCAATCACTAACTGAAGTACAAAGCTCGAGGCTGTTCCTTAAAAAGAAGGGATCAGCAAGCCAGAATGTGCAGAAAGGGTGGGAAAAGACAGGAGGGAAACAGAGCTTTGTACCTGAGCTGACTTCATGATAGTCTTAAAAATGAGGTCACAGAATTGGAATTACTTAGTTCTGCAAGATTCAGAATAAAATCTCCACAAAGATGTTAATTTCCCAGTCAAAAGTCACCTAGCACAAACAGAAGTTTCTGGAAAAAAGCATTGATGGAGGTGTCATACCAAAATGCTGCAAGACAGCTCACTATAGAAAGCAGACAGATTGAGTTTGAGGTTGAAATTTACATTTTCCCTGGGAAAAAAAAAACCCAACCTTTCCTTAGGAGAAAAAAAGAAGAGGTGTTCTAAGGGATTTGAGCAATTTGCAGTCGTTTGCTGAAGATAACACAGCACAAAAAGGGAGGGCATGGGCAGTAGCAAGCTGAGATGAGTTCTCTGTGGACCACTGGACAAGATTACAAGCACAGGAAATCAGTCAGACAGCCTGAAAAGCAAAAGAGGGTGTATTGATTTTTAGCTGGAGACAAATCAGTGTGTTGCTGCTGACAGTTATTGGTACTAAGTGTTTTTTCCACACATTATGGTGTGGAAAAAACATGACATTAAGTAGGAGACAATTAAATGTATGTTAAAAAATATGTTAGAGAACTAGAAAAAAGGGTAGGATGCATGGAAAATGTTCATTTGGAGTTCAAAAACTCTTTTGTCTCCTTCCTCTTGTAAGACTGCACTTCTAGGAAGAATAGGGAATGAAGACTACTCAACTACTCATTGGCAAATACCCTCTGGTCATGGGATGGTCCTCAGGTGAGCACTGCTGGTTCATTGTGTTGTCCAAGTGGTACAGGATATTGTGAGCGTGGGTTGTATTTACTGTTCACTTACATTGTGTTAAAAACTTTTGGCTTGGAAAGTATGGTAACAGGGACTGTTACATTTAATGACCTCTGGAGATGATAAATGGAACAGCAGGAAAATATGTATTACAGACTAGTGAAATGAGCCAAAAAAAAAGTCTACATATAAGAAAGAATAATAAAGTAAATACTGAAAAGCTGGAAATTAAAAAAGGGAAATCTGTAAAACTCAATATACCATGGGAGATAAGTAACATTAGGAAAGCATGCCAAAATCTGAAAGGCGTATTTGAGAAACAAGCTAGAAACTGATTTTACTGATTTCTGAACTTGATGAGCTTTAAAATTTCCCTTGCATTTGTAGGATTCTTCTGAATCAAATTGATCAAATAATATCTGTAGGGGATTGCCCAAGAGAGAATGATATAATTTAGGAATTTGCTTTAGCAAGACTGTAGTTATTGCTTGGAGAATTTCTGTGAGAGAACTGGAGGAGAATTAGTTTTAATAAGATATTCTAATTACCACAAACATATTGTAGAAATTTGGTCTGAGGGCTAAGCAGATCTACACACCCTGCCTATCTTAATGTTTTTTATTATTTGTGAGGAAAAAAAAAATTGCTTTGCTTTTGTTAAATTATGTAATTACTTAAATAGCTTATCAATAAGCAGCCTTTATGGCTGGTAACTTGTTTGGATCCTGAAGGTCTTCCTTGGATACTGTGAGACTCCTAAGGGAGCATCAGGATTTCATCAACTGTGTTATTAATATTTGATTTTTCTCTACAAGATTGGTAATTCTGCCTTGGGTGATTTATACCAATATGCAAGTCCTCAAAAAAGCACATATAAAGTGATAAGCCTGGGTAAGTAGCTATATTTGAATTAGAAGATATTTTCTCATTTAACACCAGGAGTACATCAAACAGTGTACTGCAAAAGCAATCTACCAGCCTGGCTGTACTTTTCTCGTTTCCACATTGCCCCAAAAAGTACTCTCTTTATAATCAATAACAAATAGCAAAAAGTAAATGCATTTCAGTGGAGTTCCCATCAAAACCAAAGAAATCACCTTGGTTTTGACTCTAGTTGATGGCATTTATTCCCAATTAAAAAAAAAAAAAAAAAAAAAAAAAGCACAAAAGAACCCCACCAATCCTAGATGCAGAAATTGGTATATTTTGAAATAGTTTTGTGATGAAAATTTGGTCCATTTCTGGACCATTACTAGACCATTACTTTTTTACATATTGCCTGTAAGTTCTTTTCAGTTAATTTTTATCTCTCCTGTACAGCTGATGTGTTATCAAGCAAAAATGATATTCTGTGATTTTATAATGGAGATCATCATGTATCAGGGTATCTTGCTGTCCCAAGAAGTTGTCAGGATACTGATAGCAAATTCCCCTCTGCTTATGTTCCTGTGTACCTCATGCCTACCTCTATAGAACATCTGTATTGGTGTTGTGCCAGTGGACCTACATTACTGAAAGGGACATTTTCTCCAAAATATTAATTCAGTGAGGTATTGTTTTCTGCAGCAGTTTTGAAAAACCCTAGAGCAATTATAATGTGCTGTCACCATAGTGTGCATAAAAACACATTTAAACTTGATAAAATATATTCTAGACATCCTTTCTAGGGCAAAACAATGTTGTTATAGCAAGACAAATTATGTAATAGATTCTAAACAGTGACTGTGCTGATCTATTTATTTGCCCTTTGGAAAGGAAATAGAGTTTTATATGGTCACAGCTTGAGTTGCCTTCTCTAAGTCAGTCAGAGCCTCTTTAAATTGGCTAAGATTTGATAGATAAAATCAGTAGATATCATCTAGAACTATCCCAATTGAAGTAAAAGTTATCAAAATCACACAGTATGAGAGATTATGGTTGCCTTCTTGTCATGCACATCTGTTCCATGCATGTATTGACTGCTTGTAGAGTTTATTGCCAACTATTTTGTTAAATGTCTTTAGGGAGTGAATACAGGCTGCTGTGTCCACCACAACTTTCTTCTGTTTGACACCACTTTGATAAAAATGAGAGAGAAAGTAATAGCTGTTAATTTTTCAGAGACACCCTAACACCCCTGTTTAGATAGGAAAATCACTATGATGCTAAACTCTCTAGAAAATTTCCTGTAGAAGGAGTTTAGTCTGCATGTGCTAAAGCAACATATGGTTGGCTGAAATATTGGGAATTCTGTTTCAAAGCCACATTGCTACTTTAAAATTATATCCAATGAGGACACAGTCCAAAAGGACCAATTACACTTACCCAAATCCAAATGCAGCCAAAGGATGAAAATTTGAAACCTCTCTGAAAGTTTTTTATCTGCATCCCAGCTTTTGCAATCAACACAGTAGCTTTCAAATGCTTTTTTTGCTCATTTGGCCAAGACAGAATTTTTGTTAATATGGAGCAGTAGACCATAAGGAAGCAGTAATATGAGTATCCAGGAAGCAAACACAGAAAAAAAATTAATAAATGTTGTGAAAAATGAGGGTTACTTTACAGCATATGCTGCAGATGTATTGCAGCTATGAATGAGCTCCCACCAGAGCAGTTTCTGGCAGCCAGGAGTCAGCAGTCTTGTTCAGCAGCCTATCCACAGCCTGTTTTGCAAAAGGGCATCAGACATGGACAAAAACTCTTCCCTGACTTTTTGTCAATCTAGACCTCTAAGCCAGTTTCACAAAAACTTGAATCTAATCTATCATTCACACGCCACCTACACAGTTCTCCTGCACACCTCTGTTCTGTACAGTTATCTGAAATTATATGGAAATACCTTGCAGAAATTATGATTCAAAAACCCATTAATCTCATCACATGACATCACAGTCTTCTCATGATTAATGAGAGAGTTTTAGGAGCTGATGCTATTTACCTACTGTGTCTTAGTGAAATACAATATACTGGTGTCTCTATCTGATGAAAATATTTACTGAATTTAAACATCTCAGATGTTTTCTTATCAACTCCTGATGTGGTTTAACACACCTTCTGAAAGGTCATATTTCAAAAAGGCCTGTGCAGCTTCCAGTGTTTTTGAGTTTTGGATGAAATATGCTGTGGAACAAAACTGGATGTTACAGTAATTGTTGCCCCATTCCATTGAAATGTACCATAATTTTCCAAGTTGTCTCTGCCTTGATATGATTTTATCGGAAAAAAGGCAGCTTTTGATTTTAATGTAAAGAATTTTCCAGAGCTCATCTGCAGAACCCTGAAAGTCAACACGAGTAACTGACTAAGAAAAAATATTAGTTCCTCTTCTGGGGATAATCTGATTTGAATTATTTAGTGTCTACTGAAAATTTGAAGTAGGTACTTGTGCAATTTCTATGGATAAAACAAAATGCAATAGCTTCTCACTCTACAATAAGCTGTTTGTATGTATAAAAATATTATTGCTTGCTTTGCATGGAATCCAAACACTCAGTTTACCTTGGTTTTAGTATAGAATACTGAAGAGCTGGTGTTCTGTTATCTCCCTTGCTAGTTTCAAATAAATTTGTACTTGCTTATGAAATTTTTATTTGCCCTCTGCTTTTTGCTTTCTGGAAGCCTGAAGGGAAAATGATTTTCTGTTTCACAGAATCATGGAAACCTAGAATGTTTGAAAAGATCCCTAAGAACATCAAGTTCAATCATTAAATTAGCACCACTGTGTTCACCACTAAAACATGTCCCCAGGTTCCACAACTACATGCCTTTTGAACTCTTCCAGCGATGGTGATTCAGCCAATTCCCAAGAAACCTATTCCACTGCTTTACCATTCTTCCAATGAAGAAAATTTTCCTAATATCTAACCTAAATCTCCCCTGGCACAACCTGGGGCCATTTCCGCTTCTCGTATAATTTTTTACTTGGGAGAATATGCCAACCCTATCTGGCTACACCCTCCTTTCAAGTAGCTTGATGAGAGTGAAAATGTCTCCCCTGAGCCTCCTTTTCTCCAGGTTAAACAACCCCAACTCCTTGAGCATCCTCACCGGACTTGCTCCAGACCCTTCATCAGCTCCATTGCCCTTCTCTGATCATTTTCCAGCACCTCCAGTGTCTTTCTTGTCATGAGGGAACAAGAACTGGACATGGCCTCTCCAGGGCCCAGTACAGGTCACTGCCCTGGTCCTCCTGGCCACGCTGTGGCTGACACAGGATAAGATGCCATTGGCTTTCCTGGCCACCTGGGCACATGCTGGCTCATGTTAAGCTGACCAGCACCTGCATCAGCACACCTTCATCAGGTTCTTTTCCATCAGTGTCTTTACAGACCCTCTTTCCCAAGCCTTTAGCATTGCCTGGGGTTGTTGTGACATGAACTCCTGACCCAGCACTTTACCTTGTTGCACTTCATCTAACTGGCTTTGGTTCACGAATCCAGATCCCTCTGCAGAGCCTTCTGACCCTCCAGCAGATCAGAACAACACTTGCCCAACCCTGAAAAGGAGAGGACACTCAATCCTCTCATCCAAATAAAGATATTAAACAGGACTGTCCCCAGCCCTGGGCCCTGGGGAAGCCCACTTGTGACTGGACACAGGTTAGATTTGACTCCATTCATCACACACTCTGGGCACATCAGGTCTTTAACTCAGCTGGCAATGCACCCACCCAGACCATGAGCAGCCAGTTTCTGAGGAAAAATGAGAGAGTGTCAAAAGCTTTGAGAAAGGCAGGCAGACACATCTACAGCCTTTCCATCTTCCAACAAGCAGGTTAGCTTGTCACAGAAGGAGATGAGGTTGGTCAAGCAGGATCTACCTTTCATAAAACCATGTTGTCTGAGTCTGATCCCATGGCCATGCTGTATGATGAAACTCAAGATGATCCGCTCCATTGCCTTCCCTGTCACTGAGGTGAGACTGGAAAGTCTGTAGTTTTCTGGATCTTCCTTCCTGTCATTCTTGTCAATGGACATCACATTTGTTAACTTCTGGCCACTTGGGTCCTCCCTGGCTGAACAGGACTGCAGGTAAATTATTGAAAAATTTTTGGCAAGTTTTTCTGCTTCCAGAAGCCTGATAGCTGGGTATTTATCACATTCAAAATATTCTGTTCCATTTTTAACCAGAACAATAAAGACAGGTGTGCATGTAATACGATAAAGACATATGTGCATGTAATAAAAATTACTCAGAGGAGAATTTCTGAGGAGGCTTAACATTTCTGTAACCACAGAGGATGTGAAGAAGAGTTTATCAGATTTTCAAGTAAAGATAATGGACAATTGTCATCACAACTAACTTAATCTTAAAGTGGGGTTATGATGAGCCCGTGTCTAAGACTAAGGCATACATCTAGCTCTGGTACTTGACA
Organism: Calcarius lapponicus; assembly: GCA_039654755.1. Classification (NCBI taxonomy): domain Eukaryota; kingdom Metazoa; phylum Chordata; class Aves; order Passeriformes; family Fringillidae; genus Calcarius; species Calcarius lapponicus. The sequence goes on along the minus strand of CM077481.1, from coordinate 57,061,605 downwards.
CAGAAATTAATACAACTGACATCAGCAGTATCATGGTTTTGATTTTTTAAAACACATATTTGTAAGTGACTAATTTGAACAATTTAATAGAAGTTCTGAACAGATAAAATATAAATGAGAACAATTAATCCTTCATAATTACTGGATCTATTCAGAAAGAGGGTTTAATTTATAAACTTTATTCATATTTACATCAAGAAATGTATGAATATTATGCATGTTAAAAACATGATTTCACCAAGAAGTAAGTTTAAAAGCAAAGCAAATATAATTCATACATCCTGACTGACCTGTTAAGGTTCAAAGCCATTCTTTCTCTTCAAGGCCCTCTGAGACCTTTCAGCAAACAGTAAAAAAGGATGCAAATCTTGCTTTATAAAGCTAAGCCTGTCATCACCATATGGACATTTTCATGAAAACCATACATGATCAGGGTGTGAAAAAAAGGATAAAGAGGACAAGAAATTCCTTAGTGCTTTGGTTACAGAGCTGCTATTGTCCTGTCATATTGTGAGAAGCCTGTGGGTACTGTGGACAGCACACAGACCTTCTAGCAGGCCTACAATGCTCTCTTTCACTATGGCTCTGCAGAGAATTGTACCACCCATGAAAACGAAGCAGGGTGAAGAGAGAAAGGTGCTGCAGGTACTCCCCTTAATCTATGTTTTCTGTGGCTGCATCTGCAAAAAACAAAAAGGCTTAGTAACATCTACTCACTTGACTAAATTCTAATTCCAAGACAGAAATACTTGTAATCTGCTTGGCTTCTATACTTGTAAAGTCTTAGCTAACCAGGCCATCATATGCGCAATATACAAACATGATAAGAAATAATTATTTTTATTTAAAAGTAAAATATTTGCACACCTGAAAAAATTTCCAAGATACAAGAAAACCAATGAAAATATGCTTGATTTTTTTTAGACAAGAGAAGGGACAGCTGATTTGTTTTTCCTTGTTTTCTTGATAGTACAGTGTACTTTGATTCCAAATTCCAATAAGCAAATTCTGCTTTCTCAAAATATCTTATTCATCTCCAATATTTTAACTTCTGTCCTGCAAAAAAGCCCCAATATATGGATCTGTGAATTCATATCATTCTCTCCTTCCCTTGGCACTAGTGGCCCTTTTGGATCAGTGTATTTGAGTACATGTGTTATTAGATCCAAACCAATTTCCAGCCCTTGAGGAGACAGTCCTTCCTCCTCTGTCTCAATGCATGTCACATTATTTGGCCATTCAATAAAGGAGGTAGAAGAGCTATCACCCAAAAAACATAACTAGGTATTTGATGTGGATGATTATGCCAGGAAAGCAAAATTAGAAACCCATTTTCTCTTGATATGTGTGCACAGAGTATTTTCCCTATAATTAAAACTTTGAAGGTCACTCACTTTTAGAGCATTAATTTCTGAATGAACCAAACTTTAGGTTCTCCACTACTGCTCACATTTGTATTTCGTTAGCAATAAATAGGCATACTGAAAAAGGAGGATCATTTTTTAGAATTCTCTCTAATTTATATATCAAGCAACAATCAGCTCAAGGCATTGCCTGTTTTGAAATGAAAACACATAATCTCTTAGTGAAGAAATCTTACAATTAAGGGAAAAGTAGATGCTGACAGTTTTATCAATCCTATTTGCCTAGGGATTATATGCCTTTCAATTTCATTTGGGTTGAAAGACAGTTTATGATGATTTGCAAGTCAGTTAAAAATTCAGATTTGAAATTTTAAGGTTAATCACTGGTGCAGTGGCTAAGTGATAAAGCCTCAGACAGAATTTGAGGAGCTTTGAGGAGTCTGAGAGATACTGGTCCCAGGTCAAGCAGTAACGTCAGACATCAGATCCCCTTTCACTGTGCTACAGACCTTAATCTAGTGAGGAAGAGGCTGCATCCCTCTGGGTACCCCTGCAAAGTTCCTGGAAATCTCTGCCTGGCAGAGAAGATTTTGCAGGAATCCTTGTAACCGCGCAGGAGAGAGCAGGTAAGAGGAAGGGCTTCACATCGAGAGAGGAACAAAGTCTCTGCTGGGGCTGCATTATACTGACCTCAGGCAAGGGGTAAATCACTCATCAGCCAAACACAAACTTGATGGCCACTAGGCTGTTGAAGCATAAGAAATATTAGGCAGAAAAGTAAGGGGAAGGGGTGTTGTGATAGCTTCCTTTAAACGTTGCACAGTCCTGAAATACATACATACATCTCTGTGGATGTTTTTCATAAATATGTTCTAAGAGATAGAAATGGTATTGGAGAGATAGAACTTAGTAATTACTGATCCCACTGGGATGATATATACTTTGTGACTCTTCTCAGTGTTAACTTCATAGGATGTTTGGTACCTTGACCGTGCCTTGGCAATGCTACTATGCAGAAATCTGTTTACATTATGGATAAGCATGACCTTACTTATGATCTATATTTGAATATCTTACTGAGATGTACATTTTTGCAGCCAATGAAGTTGGTATGGTCTTCTGGGAAAAGCAGTGAGAAAAGTCCTCATTACTCAAAAGTAAAGAAATGTGGACTTCCTTTTCACGCATCAATAATATTTTTTTTTAATACAGAATTTAGTTCCACTTTAATAGTCTCAAAAGAATAAACTATTTTCCATGTGCAAAAGGTCAGAGGAAGAAGATTAATATTTCAGTGGGTCAGATTGTATTTTCTGAGTTATTATAACAATTTATCATGAGATATAAGGCCATTGATCTGGGTAATAGCTTCAAATTATGAGGATAGTGAATTTTATTCCAGGTTATTCTCCCAACTTTGACATGACCGAATATCCTGAATTACACTAGCTGTTTTACAAATCCCAGTCATTTATGGGAATATATTTGGTTTCAGGACCTTTTTGATTGAAATGGTTTCTGATTAAGCATCTGTAGGCTAGAACCTTACTTAGCCAATCAATTTTTAGGAGGCCTGTTTAGGGAGTTTTTGAACTTTATTTTGTGTCTCCTTTATAAAGAAAGGAAATATACCACTTGTTACCACTTTCAACTTCAGAAATCTTGGATTCTAATACCACTTCTCTACTGTGAAAGAACATTTAAGTAGATGTAACTGTTTCTTGAAAAACTTTGCTTTATGTTTTGATAGAAAAGTGTGGAAGTTCCTTTTAAGGAAGATAAATCAAATTGTGGCAACAGAACATGTTTTCTAGCAGGAGTTTTAACAATTAAGTGATGATGGTGGGTGGTCAAGTCTGATGACAGAGTCAGCAGAAGCAGCAAGTTTTTCATTGTGGGTTAGAAAAAATAAAGGTAGTGTGTCCAGCCAGGACAGGGTGAATTTTTTGCAGTAGCCAGGAGGGGGTATGTCCAGGACACCAAGATTATTCTATACCACCTCCCATCATTTTCTGGGGATGGAGGGGAAGGTTCTCTTCCAGGTGGGAACAGGATGGCAGCAGAGAACAGTTGGGTATTTTCAGGGGTATTGCATGTGAATAGCTTTCTTCTTTCTTGTACTCACTACCATTATTATTGTTATTGCTACTGTTTTTTGGTAATCTCATTGCTTTTTCCAGTAAATTGTTTTTATCTCAGTCCATGATCTTCACCTTTTGTGCCTCTAATTCTCATCTCCAGTTTGCCCCAGAGGAGGTCAGGGAAAGAGGTGAGTTAGTGAGCAGCACATGGTTTGGAGTGGTTTCAGTGGGAACACTAAATTGGAGAATGCCATTCTAAACTACAGCAGCCTTACTGCTTACCCATGGCTGCAAGCAAATTGGCATTCACTTTCAAATACTGAATGTGACGAAATGCAAGGACTTCAAACTGGTAGCAGACAGTTAGTCCATTATGTGAAATATCTGGGGCTCTCAGTTTGATCTACTGAGAGTTATACAGAAGAAATGACTAATAATAGTGATCCAGACAAAGGAACAATGTCTAGTCCCACTCTAGACAACATATACACTTTTAAAAAATATATTAACTCTGTTCAGTTAAAAAAATGTACAGCAGACTTACTTATTGAAATATAAAGGCATTTACAAAACACTTTATCATAATATTTACCTCTGCCTGAAGCTCAGTTTAAGATCCCAAAATTCTGCCAATTTTTGAACTGAATTTAAAACAGTATCCTTAAATAACCTGCATATTTTAATAAATCATGTTTCCATCCATTTTCTAAGACAAAAGACCCAGATGGGGGTTTATCCATATATTAATAAAGTGCCTGGAAGACTAAATTACCAAACAAAAATTTTTTCTTAAAAGCATTCTATCATTTTAGAGACCACATTGTTTTCAAACTGTCATTGTCCAGCTATTGTAAAGTCCAGGAAGCTACTGCATTAATTAGCTGATTTTGAAATAAAATATAGCCCTTATTATGACCTTGCTTTCTCTTGAGACTTTCAAGTGCAGTTCAAGCAAATCAAAAATATCTTGGCAATGAGGGGACTAGTCAATTGTAATGAACTCAGACAGTTATACTTTTTCTCCTTCAGGAACTATTCCTGGCTGTCTGAAACACTATTCTCATTCTCTTGTACAAAATTGTGTAAGGCCTGAACAGCTCTTCCCACTCAACAAAAAGAACAGCCAGCTGAGGCTCAGCCCGTGGAATGTGGGGTCCCAAGCACGTGGTTGTGTTCACTGCTACTTCTGTGCAAACCTAAATAATTGGGTATGGACAAGTTTCACAGTCTTGTGGAGGCTGCTTCACTGATGAAAACAGGAGAAAAGAATACCTTACCAAGAATAATCCAAGTTAAAAAATAACAAGTTGAAACTTAGATTATCACTGGACTAACAAAGTAAGGAAAGGATTAGACTCAGGGGATTTTATTCACATCCATCCCTTTCAATGTACACAAAATTATGCAAATGGAGCAAGGGCTGACAGTGAATAAGCTTGTTTGCCCTCCATGGATGGAAAACTCTGCTGGAAGAAGCTCTCTTCTGTGTCTATAGCTCCATTCACTAAACTTTGACATTAATCATGCTCATTTTTTTGCCTTTTGGATGAAAGTAAAGAAAACATCCATTTACTTGCTTTTTAAATGAATATATGCACCTGCAGGGTTCATCCAGTGTTGTTGAAAGAGCTCCCCTAGTCACTGAAATGCTATTCTTTATCAACTTTGAGAGTAATTTCATCAGCAAAAATCCCATATGAGTGGAGAAAGGAAAATGTAATAGAAGGATCTTAAAAAACTCAGGCCTGGCAGCTTCAGTTTAACCTCTGTCCCTAGGAAAATCAAGAAATAAATCCTCACAGAAGCCATCTCCAAACACAAAAGGACAAGGGGGCAATTAGGAACAGATGGACTGAATTTTCCAATACCAAAAATAGATCCAATATCTGGATCTATATTGCTTGGTTTACCTGGTTTATAGACACATTGGTTACAGTTTAAGTAAAAAATATGGAGAACACAGAATGCTTTTTACATTGATGTCACAAAGCGTATCAGTATAGTAATAAGGAACTTATTTCAAAGAGATACACTGTTCAAAATGAGCAAAATAAGTGAGTTTTTGAGTCTAGAGACTAGCATAGCTGGTAGTTTTTGTGATATTACTCAAGGTTTCAAAATGTGAACATCTTCTTCAATGACTTTTGTAAGAATATTATCATTTGAATGCCAGATTTTGAGGAATAACTGATAACATAGGACATAAAAGCAATTTCCCTGCAATCAGTTGGAGGAATGACCTACAGGAGTTGTGTAAAGTTTGTGACCATGGTGAAGTTATGGATCTAGGCTGGAGTAAACCCTGGATGAGTTGAGACAGTTGGGGAAGTGATTATTTCCCTTTATTTGACATTAATTCAGGTTACCTCTGAAATATTTGAGTACAATTTTAGACTTCCTGGCGCAAAGAAATTGGGGTGAAACCAGTAAAGGGGCATAGGGTCGATTAGGAGTCTGGGACAGAAGACATCTGGGGACAAGGAGGAGAGGATAAGGAAACCGGGCTTGTTTGGCACAGAAGCCAGCTAATTACAGCCTTCCTCTGTGCAAAGCTGGGTTAAGATGGAGCCAGGCTGTACTCAGAGCTATGAAGGTAAAGGACCAGAGACATCACAAATGGTCTACAGCGAGGAAGGTTCCGTCTAGTTTTAAGGAAATCCGTGGGCAATGAAAGTAGTTAAGCACAGGCTGTCCAGAGGGGCTAAAGCATCTCAATCCATGGAGACCTTTTAAACTTGATATGACACAGCCCTGAGCAGCTTGAGGCACTTGTCACATTAAACTTGCTTTTGAGGCTGGTTAGCTGAATTCCAGAAGCCTCTTGCAACCTAAATTTTTCTGTGGTCCTATTGGACCAATGATCATACAAGCTAGTACTCTAGTTATGAAGGGTGAGCAATGGTTTTCTCCTAATTATCAGGATCAAAGGCAGCTGATCAGTCTAGGTGGGATGCATCCAAAGATGGGGCAAGGATACACTGAGAAATCTAATGCACATATGAGTCTGGGTAATCAATAAAACAGATTTGAACTTGCTCAGACTGCCTAGGAGGGTAAAGTGGATCCTCTGTGAGTCATGGGATATTGTCAGCTACAGTTCTCTCCAAATGACAGTGAGCAAAGTGAGTACATTTTTGATTGTAGTTCTAAACTATAAATTGGATCACACAGTATAACATGCCTTTGATACTCTGAGCTTCAACAAAGTACTTAAATAGCTTGCATCTTCATTTCATAATGATTAAAAAAATGCTGTGTTTAAAAGGTTGAAAGTGAGAAAGAGAATATTTTAAGTTTCAGTGCTTGGGGAATAAACAAGTAATACAGTTCTGGTCATAATGAAACAGGTCACCAAACCAAGACAGTCTATGACAAAGAAGTCATGACCTCTAAAGTCATTAAATCTTATTTCTTGCTGTTTAAGATTGAGATGAGAAACCCAAGCTGAAATTAACTAATGGGCTTTGAAAGTTTCTCTGGAGGCTTAATGAACTGAAGGAGAGAAAAGGACATTTCAAAGTTGTTATAGCTCAAAATTAAAGTTTATATTTCATGCACTTACTCTTTAACCAGAAAGCCCAATAAAGAGTTTCAACGCACAGTAGAATTGTAATTCTATTAAATAAATAATTTCAAATAATACATCATTTCAATGATATGTTGGCACTTCATGGGACTAGTCATTCCAGAGAACCCCCTCATGGAGAAAAGAGATGCTATAAAATACTTATCTGAACTGCAACTTAAAGGGTTGTGGTCACATCCCAAAACTGCAGCTGAGTAATCCCCAATGTCAAAGGACTCATTCAGCCTGTACTATACCCTGTACCAAAGGTCTAGATGGAGCTCAGACTGCTCCCCATATCTAGTGTTAGGGCACAGGATGTGCGAAGAAGTCCTTAACAATTGCATTTTCATTCCTTGCAGCTTTTGACCTTATGTCTTCCAAGCTCACATAAATACAATCAATATTAATCATCAGAATAGACAATCTTACATCTCCCTGAGCTTCCAGGGTACCACACAAGCATTCAGACTCTAAAAAAGCCTAGGGTAGATTCAGCACAGATTCAAAATTATTTTTCTTCTTCCTGAACATCTCCAGTTTTTGAGTTTTCCAGAAGTTTCTGAATGTAAAAGTGAGGGACATCTAACCCAAGGTTAAACTATGGAAGGCTTATTGCAGAACTGAACTTAAAGGATTTTGTTATGGTTGGATCTTCTTCAAAATCTATTTAATCCATACACACACACAAAAAAATGTTTGATTTCAGAGGATTTTGGATAATGCAAAGTTGGCTTATTACAGTCACTGTAGTTGGTTTCTTATGATACCACACACTCTTGTAGGTAGCACTTAGAAGATACACTTCCCATAAGTTGTTTGGTTCTCTCAGCAGTAGAAGGAGTTACAGATGCAAGAGAAAAGATCCTGTTTGTTGCATTTTTTTGCAAGACTGATGCTTTCTCCCTGCTTCTTTTGTTCTTTCACCCTGATGAAGATGGCAATGACTCTTCTTGCTTCAATTTATTGCAACAGCAATATCTGCAGATTTTTTCTTTCTTGATAACATTTGCTCTTGCCCCTGTCGTGGTAATAGTGTGCTAGCTTTATCATTCTGATCACCTGCTTCCACTCCAATTGAAGCACTGACCTCTTTTGTTCTTTTACCACATCTAGTGGTTGAGGTCCTCTATTCACCCTCTGCTGTTATACTTCCCCATGTTTTCATCAATCTGATCCCATTTATTTTTTTCTCAAGCAAAATATATTTGAAGAAAATTAGGGGAGTGGAAAGGGGTGAGAGATTTTTCCATTCTTCACCTTGCTTTTTTGTATGAGCATCCTCTATCTAGAGCAACAACTGTATTACTATTTTAAGTGGAAAATAAAAGAAACAGGTAGGAGCAAGCCTAGTCCTGTTTGCTTTTGTTAAGATTTGTAATTTCAGAATTTGTAAATGTAATTTCTTTTGCTTCAGAATATCAGGAAGTAGTGCTAATATTTTGATGAAAATTGAGTTTAGTCTTTTGCAAAAAGTTGTTTCTTACAGTCCATCCAAAACTTTGGAGAAAAACTGCAAGAAGCTTTCATTTTAGTTATATATCTTTATTTTTTAAAAGTACAATGGTTGCTTATTTTTAATTGCAAGATGCAACAGAATTCTGAAATTGAGTAGTCATATATGACAACAGAATTTACCCATAATCAATTTAAATAAAGTAAGCAAGTTAAAATTCACCTGTTTCTGGCTTTTCTTACTTATGTCCAGAAAAATTCTACAGGATTAATAGATCAGATATAAGTTATAAGAAAAAGAGTTGCCCAACAATGTCTGATTTTAATTTACCATCTTTTTAAATAACTGTCATTATGCTGGGAAATGTGAATTAACTGAGAATAACAATATGTAGGGTTACTGTCTCTTACAGATTTATTTAGCCTTTACTGTCATTTTATATCACAAGGAAAAATGAAAAGAAATAACATGCTAGAAAACCATTGTTTATAAAATAAATAACTGTGCCATGGATTTGTGTCAGAGTGCTCCATCCTTCTTGAAACAGTTTTTTAAAAACATGACTTATATAAAATGGGTTTACAAGGGAAAATTTTGCTTATAATGTAGTTTCCCCAGAACTGAAGTTAATTGAGTCTCAGAAGTGCTAAAACCACTAAATGTAGGGAGGAAGAAACATTAAGGGCTTCTCAACATAAAAAATGGCCTCAAGTTTCAGTGAATAGAGTTTAGAAATGCCAGCATTTTAACTTGCACCATTAAAAAAAAAGAAAAAAAAAAGAGGAAAATAGTTTAGCTAGCAGGTTGCCTGAAGATTTTACAGCCACTAGATGTGTTAAAATTTAAGTGATGAACAATATTTCCGCCTATTGCTGACTAAACCCTAAAAGAAAGCACTTTGTAATGCAAAAATTAAAATTGAAAAAAACTGATGCTAAGGCAAGACCCAGTCTTATTAAATACTACAGAATTCAGTGAACATTTTTGTTCTATTAAATAACAAGTATGGCTAGATATGAGACGAGATATCTAAGACAGAAGGAGATAACATAATTTTTACATGATCTGGGTTTGTATGTCTGAATTCTGAATAATTTTGATCCCCTGTTTTCAAAATACATATTTTACAAAAGAAACCATCCCCCATATACAGCATTTTAGTGTTTTAAAAAATGCAATGTTTTAAGACAAGGAAAGCTACCAATAAAGTTACAATTCCATTAGTATAGTTTATATTCCTCCAAGAATCATATTTTGCAATAGAACCCCATTACCCTAGGTTAAAAACCTAAATATCAACTATCTTCCTAGTATCTGAATCTCAGAAGGCATTGTTAAAAACCTGCCAAGTTATTCCCTGTGAGTTATTTTCACCACCATCGCTGGAATTGGTCAGAATCTTTGTGAGGCAAAAAGCCTCTGGCTTATCTGAAAAATGAGAAGTTTATTTTTTCATCAAGTCTTTGAGAAAAAATATTGTAAGGCGAGAAGTGTTTTAAACCCTTAAAGATAGATGAAAGTGATTGAACAACAGTTGAAATTTTTTCAAACTTTAAATTCACATAAATCTGACTGTTATTGTAGCTTTTTTACTTTCAGGTTTGATGTATTTTTTTAAATTTTGATTAAACCTGACTCATTTTGCAAAGAGTGGCATAGCAGTGCTACCTTCCACCTTAAACAAAGAAATTTCTCTCAATCCTGCGTATATAAATTGAGGAACTAATTATTACTGTGTTCATTAAGCAATTCTCTGAAAATTACTGTAAAAAGATACTTAAAGACAGGAAATAATGTTTCCTTTTAGATAAATTGAAAACATATCAGTACAAAGCCAAGAGCAAAAGTCTGCCTTGCTCTGGAAAGACCAGATCAAAAGGGCTAGATTAATTGCTGAAACAAATATTTCACACAATTTTAATATATATTAGAGTTGTGGCAGTAGTAATCTAGTGATGAAGGCCTGAAATGTGAGAGCAGCTGACCTTGGCTCTCATCATTCATGACCTAATCAGATGCATTCCTGCCCTTGCCTGTATCCTCAAATCCCGACTGAATGTTTCAGCTGGTTCTGTGCTTACACAGCTATTTCCAGCTGGTTACTCAATGATACATGAGCCTAGAGGAGGCACGGGAGGAAGAGCAGCTATATATTTCAAATCTGACCTCAAATGTAGTATAAGTCTCTTTTCCAGGTGGAAAAAAAAACCCACTTGCGCATATCTACTTAGGAAAAGAATCCCAATTAAAATATGGAAACTGTGATGGTCTTCAGACCTACAAGTACACACCCAGCATATGGTCAAGCACCTCTTCTTAGAGCTGACTGGGATGCAAATGGACTTGCATAAAATTGTGAATGTTTAGGGACTTTTGAGTCCAGACTCTACCTGTGGTATCTATAATGACTGTAAAAGTCTACCAAGTCTTCTCAGAAAAATAAGAACAACTGAGAACATCTTTGACCCAACCTGAGAGGCTTTATTGTAGCAATGTCATGCGACCTTGAATGGTTAATAGTGCTTTTTAAATCCTGTGAAAAATGACTACCATACATACAACATGATCCTCTGTTGTTAAAGGTTGAGGGTGATTTTGAATCTCAACCTTTATGGGGGTTTCTTGTGCCGAAAGACAGAGAAGATTCCTTGTTAAATCATTCCCTTCTCTGTAATGGACAAGAACTACAGGTTCTTGAGAAGGGACTAGTATGCAAGAAAACTCTCTTTAGATTTTGGAGTTTGCACTGGAACATATTACCAACAGCTGGTATTCATTGCAAATTATCTTTAGTATATATCTTAAGAGTTTACTAGTCAAAAAACCAATGTAGTCTAGACAGTAAAACATACAAGGAGAAGCACAAGTGACCCTAAGCATTTGGCCATATCCCGCATTACTTTGCAAAATTCCTTTGTGGAATACTCTTAGAACTGTTTGTGGAGGTGCATGGTTCAATTGTTAACAGCTTCTGCTCTGACACCTGAAAAAACTTTATTTTCTGTATATAATTAACCTTCTTACTGCTGCATGGCAGAAGATGAAATGGGCTGCCTGTTCCAACATCTGGAAATTGAGAACATAGAGCTGATAGTTCATAAATTAAGAATAACAAAACCATGGAATGGAACACCCAGGGTTTTTCAAGCAACCACACAGATCAAGACAAAGATGAATCATTTCAACCAGTTTTGCATGCCCTCTGATACACCTCATTACAATTAACAAGGATACATGTGAACTGAAAGATACTGAAAAAATAGCTAATCAAGAACAACTCTACTAAACCAACCTCTAGCTCATTAAAAATGATAGAACTTTGAGTTTTCTCAATGTTTTAAAGTAAAAGAAGCTATGAGAAGATTCCTTTTTTGGGGAAATATGTGCAAGGATTTGAGAAACTTCACATGTGAGCCCTGCTTATTTTCTGACCATTTGTACAAGAAAAAAATCTTGGAATTTTAAGATTTCTTTTATAAAGCCATTTTGTTCAAACCTTTGGTAAGTTCATGAAAAAGAGGGCTCCAAATTTTTGCCAGTTTTTCTCTAGTAATAAGCTACAGACAGTTTACAAGAGAGTGAAAATATTCAGACATTGCTGCTGAGGAGAAAACCCAGTTCCCAATGCTTCTTTGCTGGCAAATCTGACTTCCTAAATCTCACTAAAACTGACCCTGTTATTCTCTTCTAAATAATCAAAGTCAATGTGTTGCTACTTTTACTAACAAGTAAGACAATTTTATGAATTCATTAAGTTGAAAAGAGCAGCTCTAGAAAACTGATTTTAATGAGATAATCTACCTTTATCCTGCATGACTATCATGCCCCTTTAAGAAGAGAGGACTTTCTAAGTGTGAAGGTTATGCATTAATTTGCTGTTCCTTTCAGAAAATGTGCTGGTTTTGCCTTACAGGTGCTCAGCAGGGAGAATACTGACTGCCATTTGCTAGCTCTACGTGGCGCAGACTGCCCATCAAACAAGCGATGGAAGTAATGGATGCCAAAGTGGGTGAACCCAGCACTGTGTGTTTTGTACCAAGCTCCTTTCCAGCACCTCAGTAGGAGCTGAGGCGAATGCCTTGCACAGGTTCCATCATCGTCTCTGACCATTGATCCCAGTATGACTTGCATCTTGGATTGCAGGAAGGAGTTTGACAGCTGATGTGATCATAGAACTAGGTCAAATGAGGCTAATTCCTCAAGACCTTTTCCAGATGATGGATAGAAGAATAATGTTAGAACAAGTGTTCAACATATTTTCCTTAATTTTTGTGTGATATGAATCACCTGAAGTAGTCAGATCTATTAGCAGCCTACTGAACATTTAGTTAAATTGAGGTCACCTCTTTAAATCTCTGTGCGCAAAATATGCTTTGTCAGACATGCCAATAATCCAAATCCTTTAACTGCAGTAAGTTTAGGTTCATTTCAAATACAAGAATGAAAAAACAAAAATTGATTTTTCTAGACATTAGCATTAAAGAGTAGCCAAAGAATGAATTTTGTTTGAAGTTTGTGTGATAACAATTACAGCACCAGCATCAACCTTATCTTTTTTCAAAGCCCATTTACATAGAAAATGAATTTATAACAAGCACTTGAGTCCCACAGGATATAATAAATTATTGCTTTTCTTACAGTTTTTGGATGTTTTCTCACCCTTCATTGCCTTCAATATATAACACTCATAACACAAATCCTCTAATAAGTCACAGAAAGTGTAATTCAATGAAAGAATATATTAGGTGTTGTGCCCTACAAGGATATAAAAGGAAAGTATTTTTGTTTAAAAATGCTTTCCTGTTTTACCAAAAAAATCAAGAATAGTCCCAGTAATTACTGGAAATGTCCCCTCAAAGCACAAACTCCTTTTAGCTGTCCAAATAGATGCTGAGATCAAAAGGTGAGATGCACGCATTAAGGGCAGATGTTTAGTCAGCAGCTCTTGTTTAGTTTAACAGAGATGCATTCATGAGCATGAGATGAAAAGACCATTTTGCACATGATTACAATCAGTGGTGAAGAGTTCTTCTCATAAATAAGGACTTCCCCTCAGGCTGCATCGTAAACAGCTGGACCTGTACAAAAACAATTATTGAAATCTTTCCAAGATGCTGGAATGCTACCCAGAATAAAATTTTCTGTAGATACTGCCTTTCACCCCCTGTTTTCTGTTTAATTAGCCCTACCGAGATATAGAGATCATTAACACGGTCAGAGAACAATGTTAGTATGCTGGTTTGTGATATGAGGGCATATCATTGAGGAGATAAAAAGCTTCCTGTTCCCCTCTAAAACTGAATTCAATTAGTTATTCTTGTTACACCATGAATTATAACTAGGAAAAAGAAAATAACCTTTTCAGAAGAGTTAATCCTTTTGGCAGAAGCAGCAACAGAAGCATTGCCCTTTCCCTAAATCCAAAAGGAGGTTTTAAGGGGAAAAAGGAGGCTGTACAGTTAATTTCATTGAAATAGCATGTTTGTGGGATGTATTTGTGCTTGAAAATGCTGATTTACAGACATTTATTAGACCAGGATATGTTTATTTATCTATATATGGCAGCTGTAAGGATCAGAGCAGGTCAAAGCTAAGCATTATTTAAACTGATAGCAAATGACATTCCCCTCCCTGAAGTCATTAGAGTTTAAAATAAATGTTCGTAGAATAACCTTCTAAATACAATTTATGTGCAGCATAAAGCATTCTATTTTAAGAGAGACATATGGGAAGAAGATTGCTAATAAGGTTACATCTACACACAAGGTTACAAGAAGAGATGTCTTTTCTCCTGCTCATGCTCTCATGTGGATGTTAGCCAGCTCCAGCCTGGAGTGACCAGGCTCTGTCAGCATAATACTGTCGTGGTGGCAAAATACGCAGTCTCCTAGCAGAACCTGTTGGCCCTGAAGCTACTGGGTTTTTACAAGGCAAGGACTGGATCAAGACCACACAGCCCATCAAAGAGAACTGAAACAGGAGCTATTCATGTAAGGGTAGATGATAATAAAAGGATTACCTCAACGCTGCTTTGATAGAAACCTTGAACCTGTTACTAACTTTGCAAATATATGTCTCAATGCTGTATAACCCTGTCTTCTTGGGACTCTTTTGTAGAAAGGCAATATTCCTCTGGATGTCAAAAAGCATGCCCAAAAGATGTCAAAATAAATCTTCCCTCCTTTGGCATAATTGAATGACTTTGGACTAGGACCTGTCTCTATCTTTACTTCCTTTTATTAAGAGTAGATGCACACAAAGTGTTGTAAGTGTGATAAATGTCAGAATAACCAAGCTTGGGACTGTGCAGCAATATTTTCTTTTTTTCAGTGATGTGAGAATGGATCTGTTGGTCATTAAGGACAAGTTGTAGCACCTTAGTTCTCCATTACGGTTCACCCCCTACCAATTCTGATTACAGACAAGATTTTTAAAAAAGCCACAAAAGCACAGGAAATGCTCAGCTGGAAGGAATTGCATTCACACCAGGTGAAAGCAGCCTGTAAAGATCAATTACTCAAGACACTTAGTACAAAGAAATATGTTCCCATGGGGTCAGTAGTGCAATACTATCAAACAATTATTATTGAGATATATAGAGAACTGAAATCTAAGCTATACTGAGCTATCTTTGCTTGGTTAAAAACCTATTTGCCTAAGATCAAAGCTAATTCTAGTTTTGCAATTTGCTGAATCTGCATCCTTCTTATATTATATGGAAAAAAACTGAAAAAGATAAAGATGCAGGAAGGGCAGTGACAAAAGAGAAAGGAATACTTTGCTGGAGTCCAGTATATACAGATCAGATCTTTTCTAGTGCATGAGAGAACGGAACAGCACTCCTCTGGCTCCCCTGGAGCCATTAATGCAGCATTAAACTCCTGCATCCAGATCATGGATCCCACTATCAGGCAGCCTTGGGGGGCGGGGTGAGCCCTGAGGAGCAGCTGCTGGCCACTCACCAGCCTGCTGGTCAAACCCCTCAGCCCTGCTTTGACTTTTTGTGGCACTCAGTCTCTATCTGTCTCCTCCATAATTTTTTCAGGTCTTCAGGTTAGACTCGCAGGTCTGTATGTTTCTGGGTTTTCCCTTATACCCTTCTTGTAAATTGGAATAACAGCATTCATACAACAGCGAATACCCCAGATTCCTCAACCTTTGGTAGCTGATGGAGAGAATTCCATAAGATCTCCAGCTCCTTCAGCTCTCTGGGTTCCATCGGATCAGGTCCCACGGACAGGTGAACCTTCCCCTGATGCAGCTGGTCTCTGACAAGCTCAGTGTCGAAACACATGGGAAGTACCTGCTCCCACCTCACGGTCCTTTGGCTCAGAGGATCGGGCAGTCCATGGTCTATCAGGACTGTTAGAAACTGAGGAAAAAAAGCACTGTCTCATTTTTTGCCTAAACTTACTTCTGTGGATGTGGAACATCCTTGACTGAAAGGAGAGGAAGCAGGAAAAAAAAAGCAAAACCAGATGAATTACTCACCTCTTTTCCAAATTCCTCCTCTACTGAATCTGTCATCCTTGTCTGAAATTCTTTTGGAAAACGGTAAACCTTGTTATTGCTTTGTGGAATATATCTCTCTTTTTCCTATCATTTATTCACTTCCTATTTTCTTAACCATTCCCTTGCTCTTGAGATATTTTTGAGGTAGAGAAGCCTTTAGATGCTGACTGTCAGTATTAACAGTCAAGTTACCTTAGAGATATTTTACATCTGCCCAATAGTGACAGCCTGTTACTTGCCACCTGAGTGTCCCTGTTCTCTTGAGCTGACAGCAAAGAGGAGTCTGGTAAGGATACTATGGGTTACATATCAAAAGCAAGCATTTGATCCCAATTTAGGAGCAGACAGGCAGGTGGCTATATTTCAATTAGGCTAGCAATACAAAGCTGAGCGCTTTGGCTTAAATAAAGGATCTGCATTACCTTTCCTTGCCAGTGCTAAGCACTCTTCTGGGAATTCTTCTAACTCCCATCTGAAGACTTGGAGAAACATCGCTGGTGACTTTGGAGAAATTTGCATCAGGCAACTTAATTTGGATATATTTTTTACATGCTAAAATATAATGTTGTTTTTCAGACATTTCCTTGCCCCACACACCTCCAAATCCTAGGAGAATTATTGAAACAAACAGTCTGGGTTCACCAAGGATAGAAAAAAAGAGAGAAGGCCTATTGTGTTTTCACTGTTGTGTGGACTCACCACCAGGACCACTATCTCAGAGACAGTTTGCAGGCAGAAAGATGCCTACGTGTTTCTGCTAAGGCAGATGTGCCTGTATCTAAATTCTATATTAACTCTAATTTTCTTCTTCTGGGGCTTAGCTAAGACAGGCTGTAGGTTTCTCTGTATTTCAAAAATTTTGTAGTCAGACCTAGGTAACCATTTATCATCACTTAATTTTGTCTAGTAATCATACTTTTTCTCATACATAAAATTATCAGGGATCTAGGGCATCAATTTCAGTTAGACAAATAATGCCTTGTTGTCACAGAGTATATTCATGATTAACACGAATATACCCTCTTTCAGAATTTCATTTTGACTTAAATTTTCATATAGTTACAAGAGTAAAGAGATCAAAGAAGCTACAAAACCTTTTAGGCATTGTTGACTTTTTAGTAGTCCAGTCACTCTTTTTAGTCATAAGAGATTCAATTTAATTTTGCATCTTTCTGCCTGCCAGAAAACTCTACTTTTAGTCATAATGAATACTAAACCAGATTAAAGCTATAACATAAAGAATATAACAATGCATAATTACTTAAAATGCCCATATTCAGTTGGAGTAATTCGCAGTGACAATATGAAATCAAATACTTCAATTAAACTGGTATGCAAAGTTTTGAATTCCAGCATGTTACAGCAAAACAAAAACCAAAAACAACAAAGCAGCAAGACATCATGTACAAGGTAAATAATTACCAAGCTACTTCAAATCCATGTTAAAATTAAAAAAAAAAAATAATCCCAGAATAAACAAACCAACACAAAAAAAAAGTGCTTAATGCTGATTCCTTGTAGTAACTACATACCTAGGCAAAGAAAAGAAAAATCAACAGTAGCAGAACACAGAAAATAATGCAAGATTAAATTGGTTCAATTTCTTCAAAACAGTGGAATACTGGATATTCAAGATGGCATCCGACTTAGTATAATTTGCTTCTTGTGAATGTAACCCTCAGGAATATACCTACTTTGTTTTACATGAGCACTTTCAAATAAATGAACCCTGAAATATCTTTACCAGAACCTCTGTATTTCAGGATAATTTCATGCTCCATATAATAAAACATTTTACCACTTTTCTACTGCAGAATGGAGAAACATATGCATTTGTGGCTTCAAGCAAGCAGTCTTTAGTATCCTGCATACAACATTTAAGTCCCCTGTGTAACAACATTCTTTTGCTGACCTGCTAACTGGGCCATTATCCAACTTTCGATGCTTTCAGCTGTTTTGTGCAATATATGTGGAAACAGGCCTTTTCAAGGCCAGTTAGATTAGTTAGACAGACTTCTTGCCGGTGGTACACACGTCACGTTTTTTTTTTTAATGTAGTATTTTTAGTTCTTTAAGACAGTAGTGATAGGAGACTTGCCTTCGACATCCAGTATAGAAAGAGAGACTCGGGTTTATTGTGCACCTAAGAATATATTTTGAAATCTCAGAGTACATATACACATTTATCTCATGTAAACCACATTCTGCTCAATCTCCTTCTGTGCACCGAGGGCTTGAGTTAGCCTAATTTTGATCTAATTTTTACAAGAGCTGGGATGACACAAAAAGGCAAGAGTTCTTGACATTGATTTTATGTGGTGTTCTCACTACATAAGTTAAGCACACAAATTTTTTACTCAAGCTAAGACTGGAGCTTTGATTAAATGTTTTTTCTTTGAATGGTTCAGAGTTGAGTAAAATGCTAAGAAAACATTAAATGCTTTAAAAGGGACTTTGGAGTATCTCAGTTTTTATTTTATAAATAGCTAAAATAATAACATTAAATAAAAAATTCTCTCCATGTTTTGCTAGATTTATGCCTCTGAGCCTTGATTTTCTGTTTGCAAGGCAGATAAATAGGTATCATTATCTAAAATATAGAACTGTCCTATGAAGAGTTAAGAACAAACACGCCATACAGCGTAGAACAAATTTAGGTAGCTAATGTTTTTCTCTGTCCTCCACTCTTTTGAGACATGAAACATTTCTGGCAACACTCAGAGATACCAAGAAGAAACAGCTCTGCTCCCACCACAACAGATTTTCTCTCTTTCTCTCTATTAGACAGAATTGCAGCTACTTGCCCATTTTGAATTCCAAAAAAGAAAAATGAGTGTATGTCTGGAAGTCAAATGCAGGTGAATATTTTATGGGCCATGTCTGTGATGAAAAAGCTGTAATAATTTTCAGTCAGATATACATGCAGTGAGAAAGTCATCTCCAGGAAAGATAACTTGTAATTTACATAAAATCCTGCCAATTTACACCCTGTGAAATTTAAATGTTTTCTCTTTCCCACTAGTTTACTTTTCTCCAGCTTCTTCTTGTTCTCTTTTTATACAGAAATCACATTAAAATCAATAGGCAATGGCATTTCCAGTCACATGTTACAGAGAATATGTTTTAAGCCTACACAAAAAAATTTCACAGCACAACAGGCACTGCAAAATAGATCAAAACAGTAAATACAGGCTGAATTCTTACATCTGTTGTAAGGACTTTTGGAAGTGCAATACCAAGCTACTCAGTTGCTGAAGTCTTCAAGGTTTTGCTGTGAGACTGCCCACCTGTCTTAGAAACTGAGCAGCTCCAAGCCGTGCCCCCTCAGCATCCACTGTGCGTCTCTGGAAATGAGGATCAATGGCTGCAGTTTGCCAGCTACTCCAACATTTTAAATAGGACATTGGAGGAGAAGACATTCAATAAATGAATTTTTCTGACATAATGCAACAAACATCCTTGTTCATCTTTGTATTCTTACTCTGCTGTGTCCTCATGTTCCACATGAGCTCAGGAAGACTTAAAAACCAGGAGCTATATCCCAATTTTAAATATCTTGAAATAGAAGGGACTTCATTACTTCATCTGTGATCGGACAGTGATATAGAACTCTACTTACAAAGATAACAAACATGATTTTTAAAGCGATTTGACCTTAAGCCTGTGAGGGAAGGAAACATTTTTAAAAGGAATTTTTTAAAATCACTTTCCCCTTCTATTGTGGTGTTTCAGCACTAGGAAAAGATGCATTAGTATTTGTGCAATTCTCTTTAACCAAGTACTTCAACACTCATGAAACATATGCTCTGAATCTATTAATCTTAATTATTAGGCAGATTAAGCAATTTTCCAGTGAGAATGTAGAGACCTGGTGTTTTTTTCAGTTCCATCTCTATGGATAAATTGCATTTTGTGCTCATAGGGGCATCTAGAGGTAATGCAGCAGGTTTCACAACATTGCACCTCCTTTCTTTGTATGAATCCAGGGTTCATCCATCCGCTGACCTTTTCATTGACTGCTGCCTATGCACATAGCACCAGCATGGCACATCCCTGCTGGAGTCTGTACAGAAACAGGACATTTCTCTCTGACAATGCAGCATTATGTGTCAGTGACAAAAGGAAATGTGAAGTGAACCTTTCTGAGAAATGGTCTATCTATAGCCCCTGTAGCCAGTGGGATTCATAAGACCTCTGTGTGAATCTAGTCCTAGTCCAGAGTTTTATCATTGCTGTTAATGTCAAACAAATTTTTCATGTCTTTGTGTTCGACCCAAGTAATACAATTCTGTTTTAATTGGTGCAATTAGTCCATGACAAGTGACATGAAATAAAATACTACCAGATCCTTTGCTTTTTTGGGGGGGCTGGGGGGTTAAATCTGTGGAATAGTAGGTTTCCTTTTTTTTATTATTATTATCACTGAAAACAACACCCGCTAACAGTAAGAAAGTTAACATTGCAAAGCTTTAAAACTATTAAAAGCTGAGATTTCTTAAGTGCCATTAAGGGGACACTTGCAAAGTAACAGGATTGCATAAGTGAAAAGTCAGCCCTGCAAGAAAACAACCACAATTTTTTTCCATTCCAAAAGGATCTCTAGATTGATAAAAATGAGCATTTATGTGAAAGCTAACTATGTATCACCTGGAAGTAACAGACCATTACTGAGTTTCATACTGTACTTGCAAGATTGTGTTTCCTAACACCGATGAAAGATATTTGGGTTGATTTAGGTCTGGTTTTGGTCTATTTTGTCTTCCTGAGAATTGTCCTAGATACATTTCTCTGACTTTTCCCTTATTTAGAGAGTTGTTCCTGGAAGAATACTGGTTTCACACTTTTCCTGCTTCTTGTTATGAAATATTTGAGAAGTTTGGATACCTACAAGTCTTTTATTGAAAAACTAGTACTGCTAGAAGTCTCAGCAATCTTTTTCTTTTTTGTTATTGGGCATGTTGTCCCTGGCCAGGAAAGTTATCTGACCCTTAGCAGAAAGGAAGCTAACCAACAGGACACCAAGACAGCTGAAAAAGACAAGAACAATTCTTTCATTTTAAGAGAAGGTTACATGCACATATGTGTACATTGACAGGCAGAGGAACCTGCTTGAAATCTCTCAGAATTATATTTGTCATCTACACAAAAAAAAATTAATGGACCTTAAAAAAAGAGAAAGCTGGTTTGATATTTGTCTTTTGTCACCTCCTCCCACTCAAAGCTAGGAGGATTTTAAGCCTGTGTCAGCACTGCATCCCTAATTTCACCTTCTGATGTGAAAGTGGAGTGACAATCCAAGCATATTTCCTGAGTGCTTACAGAGTGACTTTCAGGGCACAGTAACAGTCTAACAAAGTTCTCATGGCATTATCATAAGGAGAATTTCCCTAACTGGAAATGTGATTGGGGAGTCCCTGCAGATGGCTTTATTTTGGTAGCAGAGGAGAGCCTCCTGATCTTTCAGTCCAAATCCTGACAAGCACTAACCTATGAGTTGCTGATTGGTTTGGTGGCTTGGCTGAGAGCAGTCATAAATCAGATCTGGAAACAGGACCCAGTTCAGTGAGATTTAAACGAGATTCACTATAGCAAATGATAATGATAAATAGATGGAAGAAAAAGATAATATTTTTTTCCCAACGATGTTACAAAAGGACTTCAAAACCATTACGTTGATCATTCCTAAAGAGGTTTGCAGAAAGCCCTCATCTGTGTTACATCTGCTCATTGCAACGCAAATTGCTTATAAAGCTAACACTTGCATTTTGATAACTTGCTCATTGAAGAATCCCTTCATCCTTTAAGAATATAAATTATATCTTGATGTTACATGCCCCATTAGATAACAGGTGTTTGGAGGACAGTTGCTTTAGAGAAACACTCATCTAACTCTTACATAAGAAGTCTCACAGTCTTGATGTATTCAACTGCTAACATTGTATAAAAGTCCTTCATCGGCTAGTCTGATAAATTGTTCATCAGCATGTAAGAATGATTTCAGTCTAAGCATAAGCTGAACCAGCTTGTTGACTGCTTTGACTCAGTATGTCTAATCACATTATTTCTTTGGTTTCAGGCTTCATGATTTGGCACTAATTGTTCTGAAATGGCTTCATTTTAATTGCTGATATTTCTGATTTAGTGTTAAATCAAACTGTATTTACATTAGTACAAATAGCAACAGGGTGCAAGACAGTGGGACACCTCCCCTCAATTACATGAGAAAAATTGTTCCAATTATTTAGTAATAATTGTTCCAATTATTACTAAACAAATTTTATGAGGTACTTTAATTTCATATATTATTGCATCATGCAAGTTGTTCCTGTGGGTCAGCTAAGCTTTTATTGTCAGTCTTAAATATAATGCATCAATGACAAAAATAGGATAAAATGCTACAGGCGTGTCCTCTCTTACAAACCTGCATCACAGGCTGAACAAAATATATGATCAAATCCCATCCTTTTAATAACAAAAGAACATTCCAATAAATCTGCATTCTGTGTTGAAGTCCAACTTAATTAAGATTTCTTCTTGCATATATTGAGGAAGTGAAACCATATTTCCCACCTATCTTGTAATGAGGAATAACATAACAAAGAAAGGGAGGTAAGATCCCAAACACATATGTTTTAGGTGTTTGTATTTATTTACAATGTGTATTTCAGTTGGACGAAAATTTTAGGTATTTCCCCATCAGATTGTACCTTCCTATCAGAGGAAAAGTCTTCTACTGCCTGCTATTATTCAGATTAAGCATATTACAGAAGGAACAAAAAAAACAAAAACCAAGACAATTCAGTGAAATAGAATTTTTTCAACCTTAATAGAATTAAATGCTTTGGCTCTTTTTCCATTTTCTGCAACCATCTCAATGTTTTTATATTACATTATTTCAAATAAATTGGCATTGACGATTTATAACACCAAAATGGATTTATTGTAAAGTACATTTAAATGAAAATTAATCAAAGTTTGGGGTGGTTCTCATGTCATGCACGAAAGACACATTTGTGTTTTAAAATAATCTGAAATAAGAAATGAGAACTTAGCTAATGTTTACAGAGTGCAAAGCATGAATCCAGTTATAAGATCTTAGTATTGCAAAGATCATTGAAATTAATTAAATTTCATGGGACAAGAAATCAAAAGAAGCATTCTAGAAGGAGTGGATATATGGCTTTTCATTAGAAGGCAGAGTGATATCCTTGTTACGCACCCAGTTCTCATTTTTTTTTAAGAACAGCCTCGAGTTGTTCTGTTGTAATTCATACCTGTTTAGTTGGAACAGGTTTTTCTTAGCATGAAAGAAATTAGGTCTTATTTCCTTTCTAAGATAGTCTTCCATATTCCAGTCACATTCAGACATATGCACCTGAGACAGTGCAGAGAGAAACAGCGCACCAAAAAACATCTACAGTTCCCTTTCCAGAAGTTCAGGGCTTTTCCAGCCATTTTGTTCCTCTTCATACCACATAGTGGAGAGATACATGTGGGATGTTCCGTGCATCTAAATGCAGAATTTGTTGTTGGGCTTTGGATGTAGTCTGCTGAGGGGGGAAAAATCAGTCTGGTGTGTAAAAAAGTTCAGTGTTGTTCTACTGGTACAAATCAATATACTGAAATGCCAGAGAAGTATTAGAAAGGGGAAAATTCCCCATTTTAGAGCTAAGGCAGAATGCATTTTAAATGATTGTCTCATTTAACTTTTCTTAATTCAAAATGGAATGCATGTAGATCTAAAAGCGGAATTCACATATTCATTTGTTCATTTTTTGTCCCTCAGAAGTTCAAAACCACCCTTATCATGGAAGATTCTCTGTTTCATTCAACTAAAAGTTAATTTTCTCTCACTTTAGGGGCCAAGGGGATAAATCAAAGATATTAATTCAACACTATGTATAAATAGATTCCTAACCTCCACTTGGAAAGTGGCTCCCTGTGTAGAAGGGAACTAAAGAAATGTCTAACTTTAATATGCCCGTGCTGGTGCCTTTCAGAAAAGGTGTAGCTAGAAGTTGCCTTGCTAAAAATAATGGAAGGATGAGTGTTCAGAGGTCATATTTAATCAAAATTAATGTCAGTGTATGCTTTTCCAAACAGGACATCTGAAAGACAGGACTTCAAAGTTCAAATGATTTCTGTTTTAATTGAGGGAACAGAAGATGGCAGCACATTAAGGTACAAGAAGAAAGGCGTATGAAAAGTTTTACATATACAGTTTTTGTATATCTAATGAGCACACACACCAGCATAAACCATATTAACCTCATGCAACATGCAACAGTTTCCAGAAAGGGAGTCTATCAAAATACTACTACAAAAAAGCTGGAAATGCTATATATATATATGTGTGTGTCAATACTGCAGTGCTTAATGATGTTACAAAATTTCTCTTACTTTAAAATACTGATTTAAATATATGAATTCATTAACAAAAAAAGTAGAAAATATTTTCAAAAAACATCACTGCTTTCCTAATTATAGCAAGTGTCATTTCAGAGCTGAGTGAAATAATTATGTGTATCCTTCAGATCCACTGAGATACAGTATTTTGATGATTTTCCTTTGTCATTCCAAATTAAGGACTCAAACAGTTTATGGACATCTAATCAAATTTTTAGGTTGTTGCATTCTTATTGTTGGAAAGGAAAACTTTATTAACATGCTTAACACTATCATTTTTCATTTGCTTAGCTATTAAATAATGGAAAATAAGAAGTTCAGTCACAGTAATTTTCACACCTCTCTGGTTTCATATACAAATTTTCCTGATATTGTTGTTTGGCCTGTGGTTCCATGGAAGTATTTGATGACTGATGTCAGATTTTGCTTTTCTGAGCTAGTGAAATAAATCCAGGAGAAGGACCCAACAGTAATATTGGGAGGCACTGAATTTTTCAAATTTAATTTCAGATATCTATAATTTCAGATATCTATTTAAATATAATAAAATCTATAATTTTATATCTATATAAAAGAAGTGTCCCCTCTTTTCAATCATATAATGCAATTCTTATTTAATCTGTAGTAATTTGAGCTGTAGTTTCATAAAATAGCAGCTGTCCTGTATCAGTTCAAAGGTTCATTTTATTGTGCTCTCCCTCCAGCTGCATCTGTGAACAAATGACTTAGAAGGAATGAGAAGGGGCAAATCATGGTGCTCCTCTTTCTAATGCAACTTGCTTCATACTTAATTATATTTTGCACAGAGGCTGCCTGAGTTATTAGTACATATATTTGGTAACCATATATTTTTTCCGAGCCTTTAAATAAATTGTTCTTCCAAGAACTTGTGAACTTGTGAACTTTACAATAAAACAAACTTGACAGAGAGCACAGCTTGCTATTTTTCTGATTAGGAGACACCTTTGGTTGTTTTGAACCAGGCTCCTACTAGTATGTTCTGGAGGTGGTCAGAAAATCAATTTGCTTCCCACACAGCATGATGATTTGTTGACTTGCCTTCCAAAATTCTTCTAATCCCAGCTGGAGAGTACTAGTTTACTCAGCCGGACATACTACAGAAGTTGCCTGGTACATTTTATTATCCTTGTTGTCACTTTCTGAAGTTTCTCCTTTTCTATTAGATTTTCTACTGCTTTTTTTTTAAGATGGGGAGATCATAATTATGCAGACCATTGAAGAAAGAACTGGCAAAATCAAGTCCTCTTGTTCCACTTAATTATTTTCTAAAAATTCTCAGCTTTATCCTTGTTTAGATCTGAAAATGGTTTGGATCATGTATTCGACTTTTCATGGAACTATACTGAAAATACACATTTTGAAAACCACCCCTGTGCTGCAATAAAGTCTTAGATATGTTTTGAACATTCAATTATTCCATATTAAACAGCATGTTGTAAGACTGTCACAACATTTGTGCACCTCTCTATCACTGTATCTGATAGTGGGGCCTGGGAAAATATTAAAATAGACAGTGAAATGTTAGGCTTTGTGCTTTCCCAGATGACTGCACCTGTGTAAGCAACATAAGTGATATAATTGTTAGATGCGATGATTGTTTAGTAATTAAATATAATTATTATATAACCATAAGAAGAATAATGAGAAACTATGTTGGAAATTCAAAAGAGGGCTATGTTTAGCTGAAATCTATGTATACAATAGAACAATATAAGTTTAATAATTAACATGAAAGTTATATAACTATAGAATATAAAAACATGTTCATCTCGGCTGTACGGTTGGAGTCAGATTTGGGTTCATACCCCTGACACCCAGAGCTCTTCAATAAAAGCACCCACATAATTATTTCTCATGGTTATGTGTTTCTGAACACTAACATATCTATCCTTACTAATGCCTCTCAGAGGAAGAACAAAAGCCCACAGGCAGTAGATGAGACACATAGCACAGGCAATGATGTGCATGCACAATGAACAGATTCTCTATTCTGAGTCAGATCTCTATTCTGCTGTTAAGTAACTTGGATTAGGCGTTGTCTTTCTTAGCCTGTCTAGACCCTCATCAGGCTTAACTCAGTTAAGAAGCCCAGTGCTGTCTGGGCAGAAGCCCAGTTTAGACAACACCTGGTTCAGCCAAATCTTAAAAGTGTGCAGCGTTAGGGAATCCACTGCTTCCCTCTGATCATTCCAGTGGATGACTGCTCTCATTAAGAAAAATTTCCTCTTGTGTATGGACAGTTAAGCCTGATGAGATCACACCAGGAGTGACTTGAACTCATTACCCCTCAACTTTTCATGTGACTCCTTTAAAAAGAGAGTTTCTACCATATTTACAGTCAACCTTTTAAATACTGGAACATGCTGATTAGTTTTCCCTTAAGCCTTCTTTCCCAGGGCAGAAAACCCCAGTTTTCCAAGCTTTATCCCATATGGCAGGTTTCCTCATCCTTTGGTCATTTTTGTGACCCTTTTGTGGACCCTTGGCCGCCAGCCCACACTTTTTTTACAGGGACCAAAACTGAACCCAGTATTCCAGGTATAGTTGACAAGTGCTGAGTAGAGTGAGAAAATGACTCCTCTATGTCTGCTGGTGGTGTCCTTGTTGATGCAGCCTGGCATCCCACTGGCTTTCTCTGCCATAGCAGGGCTGTTCACTGAGCTTGTTGTCCAAGCCCATCCAGGTCCCTTTCCACAGAGTTGCTCCCCAGACAAGTAGATGCCAGCCTGTGCTTACGTTTTCCCAGGTGCATTGCCTTGTACTTGTCCTTGTTGAATCTTCTAAGAGTCTTGTTACTCTTCCAGCGTATTCAGGTTCTGCAGGATGGCTGTCCCTTATGGAGCGTCTACATCCCCACTCAGTTTGGAATCAGTAGCAAACTTCATTACTGCACACTTGATCCCATACTCCAGATCACTTACTGAAGATACTAACTAGCTTAGGGTCCAATATCTATCCCTGAGGACCACATTTTTGTGAGAGGCTGGCAATTTTTAAAGGAGCTTTATATCCTGGGCGCAACTAGGAAGCCAGTTCCCCAACCACCTCATCAACTACATGTCTAGGTTGTAACATATCTGTTTTTCTAGGAGTGGCTCTGGGAAACTGCATTGAAAGCCTAGGGGAAATCCATGTGGACAATGTCTACCTCCTGCCCCACACTGACACAGCTGGTTACTTTGTCATAGAGGGAAATCAGTTTGTCAGGCATGACTGGCCATTGGTAAATCCATGTTGATCTTTCCCAGAAATGTTCTTCTTCTCACTTGTAAGACCTCCCAGGAGAAATTGTTCCATAATTTTTCCAGGAAGAGAAGTAAAACTGATGGAATTAAAATTGCTGGATTTAAGTCCTTCCTGCAAACAGGGGTGCCTTTGGCTTTCTCATAGGTTCCTAGCTGTTCTCTGATCTCCAGAACCTCTCAAAGATTATGGAGCGTAACCTCATAGTGATGTCAACCAGCTCTCTTAACGCCCTGAGATGGATATTGTCAGGGCCCGTTGATTTGCAGGGATGAAGTTTCTGTAATAGCTCAAATACCAACTCCTACTTCTCTACTGTTAGGTCTGTGTTTTCATCAACCCAGAATATTCTTCCCAATTTCTGAGGCCCTACAGTGCTGGCAAAAACAGAGGTGAAAGAAGTATTAAGAATCTCACACTTTTCAGCATTGTTGGTGACTGGTTCACATCCCCTGTTTAACAGTAGGTCAATACTTCCATTTCTGTTTGTTGTTAGAGTACCTGAAGAACCCTTTTGTGCATCAAATTTCAATTCAAGCTGAGCTTTTTCTTTTCTAACAGCATCTCTGCAAACCCTGGTAATGACCTTCTAGTTCTTTAAGGGTACTTATTTATATTTCCATCTTGATACCTGTACAATGATGGACATTCCACTGTTCAAGGCTGGACCAATGAGAAATGGTGCAACGTATCACAACCTCTGTGACAACATACTGAAGAAAAAAATTATTTTGCGCTTGTAATCACAGGCAGAGAAGATCAGGGCAAGAATTATTTGAGAGGAACTCTGGAAGTGCCAAGGTTAGTGGAGAAGGAAGATCAGGAAGTGCTCCAGTCACCAGAGCCAAGGCTCTTCTGCAGCCTGTGGTGCAGACCATGGGTGAAGGAGCTGTGCCCCTGCAGCCTTTGGAGTATCTCAGGGATGCAAAAATCTCCCCACAGCCCATGGAGGAGCCCTGTACTGGGTCAGGGGGATGCCTGAAGGGAGGCTGCGTCCCCATGTGAGACCTGTGGAGAGAGGAGCCCACCCTGGAGCACCCTGCCTTTGAAGGACTGCACCCCATGGAAGAGTGACCCATGTTGCAGCAGTTTGACAAGGACTGTGAGATGGAGCCACATTGGAGAAGTTCATGGAGGAACTGTGTCCCCTGGAAGGGGCCCCACGGTGAGCAGGGGAAGGACTCTTTTCCCTCAGCAGCCAGAGAAACCACAAGTGATGAAATGACCATAACCCCCATTTACTGTCTCCCTGCACTACTGGGGTAGCAGCTGGAAGGGAGGGAGGGGTGCGGAAAAGGTGGTTTTAAGATCTTATTTTACTTCACGTTATCCTTCTCTGATTTTGTTTGTAATAAATTCAATTAATATCCCTAATTCTAGCTGGTTTTGCCTGTGACAATATTTGGTGAGTCGTCTCTCCCTACCCTTATCTCAACTCATGGACCTTTTCTTATATTTTCTGTATAAGGAGACAGAAGACCCTGTCCAGTCTGCAGAAGGGAGTGAGAGATGAGCTTTTCAGGCACCTGGTATCTAGCCAAGGTCAACCCATTACAAAATTCAAGCTTTGACCGACAGCACTTAACAGGAGACAAAGGAAAGGGGAGGAGGAAGGTATTACCACACCTGGGAGGGACTAAGATAGCTTGGAGGAAATTACTTCACACTGCAACAGTTTTCCTTAACGTAAAGTGCTACTCCTACACCAACTCCTCCTAGTCTGTCTTTACAAAACAAGTCATGTGAGCTGCCCCACCACATTTCAGAGATTTCTACAATACAACTCTCCTACTGTGTGTGATGTTCCACCTGCTCCAGTTTCTTCCCTAGCCTGAGTGTTTTACTATGAAAACTCCTGAGGTGACTGGTCTTCTGACTCTCATCCTGGGAGGCAGCTAAGTAGCATTTTTTTGCCGCTCTGGTTGTCCTGGTCTATTCATCAGTGTGTTGCAATATCATGAATGTTGCCACCCTGGATCCTGTACCCCAAGTCCTTCAGTTTAAAACCTGCCTCACCAAGTTTGTCAGTGTGTTGCTAAAGGTTCCTCTGCATCTTCTAGACAGGTGGATGCCATCCCTCTCTGACAGTCTGCAATCATGGTAGAATGCCCCATTTTCATAAAGACCAAAACCCTCAAAATAGGATTTTGCCACCAAGCCAGAAGTTGGTTTGCATTGCATGTCTATTTCTGACTACGCCATCTCCTGCAACTCAAAAAACAGAAGAAAAGGTAGATTGGACACCAACACTTCTCACTTTCACTCCCTGGGGTCTGAAGCTTTCCCTCATGTGCCAAATTCCTGCTTGAAGTATCATTTGTGAAAAAGTAGCAAAGGATAGTAGGCTGCGCTCTGAAGAAGTTGTGGCACCTTCCCAGCATCATCTCAGACCTTAGCTCCCAGAAGGCAGACTGCCTCTCACGGCTGCCTGTGAGCCCAGCAGGCATGGGAGACTTGGTAACCCTTAACAGAGTCACCCATGGGTACACCTCATCTCTTTGTGCAGTTTTCACTGTGAGCTGCTGTACAGTTTCTCCTTGCAGGTCTTGCTTGTCGGTGTCTACAGCTGTTAAAGCTGCAAATCTGTTTTTGATTGTAATGCTGGAGGGTTGGGAATGATGCAGAGTCCTGAGTTTGTGGTTATTTTTTCCTAATAGTTTCATGGAACTATGCAAATTACATGTCGCTTTGCCAACTCCTATCAAAACACCTAAGAAGTCCCAAGGAAGCTGAAGAGGCCTGAAAAAGGTAATCAGATTGTAAATGCTTATACCAAGAATTTCAGAATTGGTTACAGTATTCAATCATCATGTGATAAATTGCAGATTTTCTCCATCCAGCATCCCAGACAGCCTTCACTTCCACCCTTAGCCCTAGACTCAAATTAAAGAGATAGACGCAATATCCTTCAGAGATTTCATATGAGCAAATCTCACCAATATATATTTGGCACAATATTAGCCTGGCCTCATACAGATTACTTATCACAGTACCCTCACACCTCATGTCAAAAGCTAGAAACTGATGAAACATTGAGATACAACCAGGTTTTGAGGGTTTACAGGAACACTCATTTCTGAAGACATGAACTCTTTAATGAAAGGCTTTTCCAACTCCATAAATTTCAAAGTCACAATCATTGTCAGAAAAATGTGGGTTTAAGTTCTAGGTAAATTAATAACTTTATCTTTTCTAAATAAGAGATCTCACTCACACTTCTCATAAATGCAATGCTTGCAGTTGTCTTGGAATTTTCCACTGTATATTTAATAAAATGTGTGTACTCCATGTTTATTTGCTTTTCTCTGTTGGTCCCTCCTATGCCTTGAGGGGACAAAGGACAGTCCAGAAGGGGATTTTCTCTCTGCAAATTCAAGCATGGACTTCCTTTTTTGAGCAGAGAAAGGGGCATGGGTTCCATAAGGGTGTGAATTTAGAGTTGCTTTTTTCCATTCAGCAGATTCTGAGCTAATTTAAAAGATTTCCTTGCTGTGTTGCCAAAGAGACATACTTCTAGGCTTTAACCTTTCCCATACTAGCTGTCCTTGGCTTTGATGACTCTTGATTCCAGCAGACATTTTGGTGGTCTACCCTGTAAGACTTCACACTAAATCAACGCCAATCTTTCTCTCAGTTTAGCATAGCACACTTCAATGGTTAAGCTGGAGCATCTCTTTTCTGCTCTAGTTATGAGCTTTCTAGGACAAGGACCATCCTGCTGTCTATGCTGTCTGGCACTCTGCACAGAGGGCTTTGGGTTCAGTTGCCAAGGCAAAATGCAGGTTAAACAGATACAAGACTCATCAAGGCACCTATCTGCCAAGTCATGCTTTAAAACACATTTTCCCATCATTTCTTACTTGTACTGAGATTTCTGAGATACATTTTCAAAATGTGTTTTCAGTTAGCTGGAAGTTTATGCTTTAGAGCATATCATGATAGTCTTTTCCCCTGGTTTCCCTGTGGTTAAAACTTTACCAGCTAGTTTTATTTCATAATAATACTACTTTAAGACAAACTTTATTTTAGAGATTTCATGCCGTGTTCATTTTTCAAGCTTCTAATGCTAAAGACTAACTGACATTGCTAGAGCCACTCCAACATGAAGATTTTATTTGAAGCCATGTAGCAAAAAAAAAATTAATCTACATTTACTCACCTATTGTTCTTGTAAGTAACCATAATTTATTTAGTCTTGATTTCAAATAGGGGTGTTACCACATGGAATCCTATGGCTACATTACTACTTCCAATTAATAACATTCAGAAGCCCAGAAATGCAGCATTTCACTATTCACTACTTTAAAGTGTTTTAGTCTCTCTCTAGAGTTATAGTGAAGATAATTTAATAATTCCTCATGTAAATTTTATTAATCATCATACATTTCTTCACTATTGCATCTTAAGCAATGATTCAAGTGTTAAGATAAATGTATATTTTCAATTGGCTAGGAGATCAACCAATAAAGAAGGGGTTTTTTATGATGAGATGGTGATTTCTGACTGAGATTCCTTTTATTTTATGTAACTTTTAATTCCCCTGTAGCACTTTCTTAAGCAATTTTTCTATTCCAAATCTACTCAACTGTCATTTATGATTAATTTTAAATTAATTTTATTGCATGCATCTCATACAAGAGCATGAGAGTTAGAAGAGCAGTGCAGTGTTTCACAGAGTCATTGGCAGTTTATACTCAGATCTATGTCTCCCTCAAATTGAGTCTTCCTCTCTTTAAATGGGGAGACAAAATTTTAAAAAGTTCTCTGTTAACTGGATTTTAATGCATATTAAAGCTTTTTAAGTTCTATCTGCTTGCTTTAAAATTCAAGCTTTTATTTGAGCAAACAGCAAACCCAAATTTCACATTTGTAACATATATGACACAGTAGCTCAAGTCACACAAGCAATGAAGCAAAAGGAGTTGAAAAGACAGAGATAAAAAATTGATCCGCAACACTTTGGTCTTGCAGGTCACATTTGGGCAGTAGCAACTCAGGGGCCTGAAAATCAAGGACAGAAAACCTGATTTGCTTCTTGAGAGCTGAGGCAGCACTCCACACCAGATAGAGTTTTTCTACCTCTGAGGGAGCCTTCTGGAGCCAAGATAGTTATCTTGCTACTCCTGGGATCCAACAGCATCAAATTATCCTGTCTGCAGAGTAGATTTTTATTCATTTCCCATCAAAGAATCATTTTTCAATCTTTGAAAAAAAATGCACCTTTTTAAAAAATTTAAATGGATGTTTCTGTTTCCTATATTTTAAATACTTTTCCAGGCTAAATAATGCAGAATACTAATGAGATAGGAAATACTAAGAAAGGAAGAAAAAAAAAAAAGCCTCTGAAAGTATTTGTCTTTGCATATGGGACCCTCTGATTAAAAGAAGCCGAGTACACACCACCTCAGGTAATTTTAGTTATAAAAGCTAGAATCCACAAGTCAGTGATTTCCTTAATGGAAGAGTTTTAATATTTCTTTTGGGAATATCAGGCGCTCAAGCACTACTGAAGCAGAATGCCACTTACAGTTTAAGAAAAATTACTGTCAAGTGAATAATGGCTGCTCAAGGCTCATGTTATCTATTTCTGCAATTAGTAGAGAAATCCTGTTGTAAGACTCATTTAAAACATCAGTTTTGCTGCCAGAGGAAAGCAGCAATGTGTGTTGCATTTGGCAGCACCACTGTGCTGTAGTTTAAGGCCTGTCAGGCTTACAGTTTTTATTTTACAGGTTTTATTTTGAAAATTGTGCAACCATGAGATATAAATTTTCCCCAAACAAAGTCTGCATTCAAGATTTCCCCTGAGAAGGAGTTTCTTCTCACTGAAAATGAGCCAGTCAAAGGGGATTTTTTCTTTTTTCAATGTTGTCAAAGGTGATTTTTCTTTTTTGATGTTAAAAATATTAAAACCTTAAAACTAAATTGCAATAAATTAAGGAGATATTCATATTCTACATGAAGCAGTGATATGAGACTTGCCAAACTCCATTTCTCTCAGAGCTAAGTCCTGCACACCCAGTGTACTCTTTCCCACCAGCTCACATGCTATATACATTAAGAGTAAGATAAGTCTTTCCACAGAGAAATTTGAATAAAGGCTCGGTGAGTATAGCTGTATTCTGCACTCAAGTGAGGACATGTGTCCCTGAAAACAGAGTAATTCCAGAACTATCTCCTTTCTGAAGCAGTAGTAGAAAATCTCTCTATATATACATGTAAAAACTCTGATTCCCAGGGAACCTGCTCTAGCATGATAGTTTTATCCTAGAAACTGTAATTGCAAGCATGTATTCACAACATTTCCATGCTGACAATTCCTACATTTATTGTGCTATAAATAATTCATCAGGGTTGAAAACCTTCAGCCTGTTACTTGTCTCTGTGCAAAAAAACAGAAAACTTTGAATAAATGGACCTCACAACAGAATTATAGTGGAAAGAGAAAAGAATGTCAAGATGGGGACATGACACAAAATGCAGTTCCTAATCCAGTATCCTACATCCACATGTAGTGCTGTGTAAAGGTTTCTGAATCCTCATATGAGCTACAACATTTGCTTCCTTTCCTCCTCCTTGGTGCAGCTCAGATCAAGGCTCATAGGACAAATGTCATGACAAGTACTTCCACCACATTCCTCATCTGAGTGACATAAAGAGAAGAGAGCCGGGACATTCTCCTATCACATCAAGTCAAAGCCATGAAGGGATCTACTGTTCCAGAAGTTCAGCCTGAAATACAGTTTCCTCTGAAAGGAAAATTTGAAAGATCCTGCTATATTCTGTGCATATTTATTTAGATACATTGTGAGAAAAAGAGGTCTCTGTGGCTTTTTCCATAAGCCAGGAAGCAGATGCTAGCTTTGCAAACACAACATTTTGCACTTTCAATGATATTTACTATCTGTCTACGACATACATGGCAAGTAATACCAAATGCTTTGCACTATCAAGAAACACTATGCAAGCTGCAATATTTCCTATGGGATGGTCCTGATGGAAAGAAAAAAAATGTATGTACTTGCAAAAGTATAGTAAATAAGCCTTAATAATGCACAGAGAACAAAAAATTATGGTACATAAAGCTTTCCTGCTGTCTGGGACAGGAGATTTCCTCTGGAGCAGATTGTCTCCACACTCAATTTTTGTGTAATTTGGCTGGCTCTTTTCTTTGGAGTCTGCACTCAGCAAATTACATGTACTTCAGGTTTCTTACTGTGGTGATTGGTTTGGTGCTAAATAGCACACACTGTGCAAGCAGATAGGTGAGAAGAAGCATTTTTCTGGGATGTAGAATGTGGTCTGGGCATAGAAGAGTGTGCAGTTCATGGTTGTGCAACATTCTTTTAGACATTAACGAGATGTGATGTGACTTTCCCTGGGAGAAAGTCTTAACACAATGCAATGTTCCCATCTTATTAACTAGCTTTACATAGTTTTAGATTTTCATAAAATGATGTTCACTGGTCTGGCATCTGCAAATATTGTCTCATGTTAACTTCAATACAAATCAGATATACGTCAAGAAGAAAATCTCAAACCGTACATTTTACTCCCTTGCTGTATTTCTAGTATTACACATTTCAAGTTTTGTTTATAGGGTTATTACATCATAATCAACACAAACAGTTAAAATCAATACCAAAATTATTTTATAATCCAAGCCCTTATTCTAGTGGAATTCTTTCCTTGTCCATTATAAAACAGAAAGATGCTTGCTGTTACATTAGTTTCACCTAGAAACTTATGCTTGCAGGGTCATAAATAATTTTAAAATTAAAATATTTTGTCACTTATTCTATGAATTTCAAACTTATATCGCATCTTTGCTTCATGATAAAAGAAGGAGAAGATATATCAGAATAAGATGTATCAGCGTAAGGGTGAGGCAGCCATGACAGTAAGGATAAATTTAAGTGCTCTAACACACATAAAAGTTCATCTAGTGGAGGTGTGAAAAGAGAACAAGGACATCAAAACAAAAAAAAATGTATTTTGACCACTCCATTTCTACAGGTATAAGGAGACCCAAACAGTCTTTTCTCTCTTTGTACAAATGCCCTGTTTCCAGCCCTGTTATATAGTCCTTATGAGAAGAGACATTTAATAAATTGATTACAAAGTAAATCTGAAGTAATTTTGTTCCCTCCTCATACCTTCGTGAATAGAAATCTTTGGTGTTTTGACTGTGTGCCCGTGAAGTGGAGGGTGTCCAAGACAAATTTCCATTCTCCTGCATACCCTAAATATTGCCCTAAGGCATGTACTACTCTTTTTCATTCATTCCTAATATATCTGGTATAAGAATGTAAGTTGAAATAACAACTACTAGGCTCTGCAGAAAAAAAATTGTACATTAATGACAGATTCTCAGTCCATTAAAATCCTAAGACTATACTTATTTCTGTAGGCACCATCCTTTCACTTCTTCATTTTGCTCTGGCATACAGAAGCAAGTGCAGTTTTTTGCTTCTGGAAGCATCCAGTGGAGACCCTCTCCAGAGGACAGAAAACTCACAGGAATCCTTTGACCTGAATCAAATGCTGCTGGCACAATCTGTGTATCAGCACAGAAGAAGGCCCTGTACACAAATATTCATGCTTCCTTTGAGCAGGTCAAAGCATTACAGCTTTGACATGAAAGCAAGGTCTGAGAGGATTTTTGACAGAAAGATTGACAGCTCTCTACTGGCCCCAGCTGATTTGTGGAAATTTCTTGACTGTGTATAGTTGCAGAAGTCACTTTAACCTTGGGGGGTGTTGTGGGTTAATAACCATGGATGTCTGTTGCTGCAATTTTGCTTTTTTATTTCGTATTTCTTCCTTACGTGATTTTTTTTAACACCTCCTTTCTCTGGCAGTAAGTTGATATATGTTGACAGGTTGAGCTTCACAGTCAGTCAAAAGAATAAATTGCTAGATTGACTATGTACTTATTTCAAAGATATTCAATTTTTTTATCACTGAAGGAACTAAAATTCACTGTTGTGTCTGAGACATTAGTCAACAATATGACTCTGAGCCTAGCTTTTTATTTGCATTAGGGTCACAAGCTTATCAGAAAAACAAGGTTACTGAAGTGTGAGTTTGAAGACATATGAAAGTGACACCTGTTTGTGTTACACTCCTCCCAGGCTTCCCATTCTCTTGCTTTGTGAAGCCTTTCCAGTCCAGCAACTTCTAAGAGCATTTCAAAATGTATTCTTCCTCGACAAGTGCTTCTGTTTACAGTAGAGCTTTCAAAAACTGACAGGTATGCCTTAGTGCACTAATTTATTTATCCTATTCATATGCAGAGCTGCACGCAGCTTCTTAGCTGTCTCAGGCTGAGAACTGAAAGCACACTAGAGCCTGTTAGATACTGAATTTGACATGGAGCTATCCATGCCAACTCAGCTTGCAGACAGGGTCTCCAAGGGAATAGGGCCTGTGATTTGTAGACTGTTTTCCAAAAGCAGGTTTCCAATAAACCCTGTTTCTTGCAAAATCAAGTTTCAGAATACACCCTGAAACACTAATTTTGATGAAAAAGCAAATTGACTTGCTTGAAGTGTATGAAGCTGCTCAAAGATAATTTTATAAAGCCTTTGTAAAATTAGCCAAGATAATAGCTTTTATAAGAGAAATTATAGATATAGAATTTAAAATACTTATTTTTAACAATATCATCCCTGACCATAAAATAAGATATCAATCTTTCTATTAAAAGCAGAGAAAGCAGAGTGTGTACTTTTCTAGACTAAAACCATAAGATGGAATTAAGTTTTCTCAGGGTCTTAGATGTAACTAGCTTACAATTTGTGATAAATGTATCTGGCCATTTGTTGTCTTCATTTCTCTTTAAATTATATGTTCACAGCATTGCCTGGCATTTATTCTGCCAGACTCTGAGTTAATGATAAAATTCTAAAAAATGTTAGTAATCCTGATTGACACATAAGCACGCAAATTTCAGATTATATTGACCATGCTTTAGGGCTCACAGTCCAGATATTTCAGCTCCTGAAAAAGAAAGAAATTCCAAGCAATCTCCTCAGGAGGGCTGCAAAAAGAACATTAATAAATCAGAATACTTTGTTTTGGATTATTTCTCTCCCTTGTTGTTGTCTGTAATAGCTTTTGCACACATTTCCTCTTTAGAGGATAATGTTAGGAGAAGCTTAAAAACTGCAGAAAGCTGGTAAGACCTCTAGCCAAGACCTGAAGCAATGCTCATGGAAAGTAAAACCACTTATTTTATCCTCATTTCTTTCCCTGCCCCATTTCATCCAGTAAAAGCAAGTGAAATGAAACAGGAGACAGTGAGAGCAAGACATTCAGTGCAGTGAACAAAGAAAAGCAAGCAGAAAAACATCTGAAGGAAGAGCTGATAAAAAAATAGCATGTGTCTCCTGAAATACCCCTGTCCAATTATTTCTAGTGTTTTCTATTATCTGATGTTTTATATGATTTTCTTTTTAATGCTTTATGCATGGTTTTGTGCTTTAACCAGTTTAACAATGGACACATTTTTATTTCCTTGTACTGATCATGGTTTCAGCATATCCAGTGTACTCGGAATCCATCTTCAAGTGAATTTGGAGCTGCAGTATGTCTCTGTAAGCAAATTGATGATGTGCCACATAAACCAGAGAATGAGGAAGGCTTGCAGTGGTAATAGTGTGCTGAGGTAATGTGCTGTAATAACTAAATCTGCTGAAATAAAAGCTCATCTGATTCTTACGTACAATTGTGAGCAGTCAAAACAAACCCTGCTAAACATATTTCCTTTTCCCACTACCTCTAATAACTGAAAGTCTAGAAAATAACTGTAGAATTTAATATTAATATGAAATGTTTTGTTCAACGTGGAGCAAAATATAATGAGGTCTGTTTATGAGTAAGACAGAAAAGCCTACTTACTACTGCAATTTTTAACTCTTAGTTTCACATGGACTTGCCACAAGTAAAACAGTGGTTTTGTTGTTTTTTGGGGTTTTTTTTGGTTTAAGCACTTTTCCGCAAGTTCTGTTCCCCCCCCCCCCCCCCCTTTTTTTTTTTTTTTGGTTGGTTGTATCTTCTTTTTTTTTCCTTTTTTTTTTTTTCTTTTTAGTTTAGTCTAATTTTAGTTTTTTAGTTTTGGTTAATTTTTAGGGGTTTTTTTGGTGATGAACAGCATATTTGTTTAGGAGGTAAAAAAGTTTTCTTCTGCTATAAGATCAGAATTTGGGAGAGAAAATGTGGGAAGTTTTTTGCCCTTATTTCCAAGAAAGCTGAACAGGCATCCTGAGGGTGTACAGAACACCTACTTTGCTGTTTTGCTTTTTCCTGTTGTGTCTTCCTGTTACACTGAAGGACAACCAGCCAAACTCAACTCAGCAGTAAGGTAGGCAAGGTAAGCGCCCACTCTGTGTATACTGTCCACTGAATTAATTTACCATTGCTGCAGCCCATAAAATCTGCATTCTTTCTTAGCAGGCACTGGAAATGGAGGACATAGAGCATTTCTGGTATGTTTGGTTTTCCCAAAAGACAATCACACCTTCAGTGCAACAGTTCACTTATCAAACACAGGCAAGTTTGTTCACAAACTCTGCTCTGGTTCAGCACCTTCCTGCTGCAGTAGGTGTGGCCTGGACCCAATGTCACAGCAAAGCTGATGCTTGATGCACATAACTCAGGAGTAGAACACTGGTTTTTGTTTAGGGCAAAACATTTAACACCCCTGTGGGAAGTCATAGCCACCACGAATTGAAAAGTTAATCTTTGAGAATAACTGAGGTTACCAATATGATCTTTTCACTCTTCATTTTTTGAAATTCGTGGTCTTCCTTATAACCTTCAATGTCTTTGTACCTGCCCTTCCTCCTCCTGTTCTGCATTCTCTGCTTTTTTCAAACACTAAGCAAGATATTGAGAAAGCACTATTTACTGCTAGAGAAGAATTTTGTACCTAATCTGCTTCTAACCCCCCAAATACACGTTCATCTCTTTGATATACAGTGTTCTGCACATCCTGGCCTGCGAGGAACTGTGTAAAAGTAAACAGCAGTGTGAGACACAAGACCAGATTGCCAGGCAGAGGAGCAGTACCAGATTCACAGAGGAGCAGTACCACCCCCTGGAACACCAGTCCTTCCTTTGTTTTCCAAAGGCAATCAATCATTTGTCAGTGAAAACCCTCCCACCTTTGCGGATTTTTTTCCTTTGCAGGATATATTAGTTAAATCTTCTACTTCACAGCCAAAGGAAAATCTCTCCCTGAAATGGTGTCCCCAATTGAAACACAAATTTGTCATGCCCATTTAATCCTGTAATGCTTATCTGCTTTACCACCTTTGGGGTGTACAGACTTCCACTATCATCAAAGTCCCAAGCCCTCTCTCCTCCGTTTCCCTATTATAATCCTATAAATAAACATTTGAAGAACAAAAAGGACTACTTTCTGTGTGGGTGGGGGAAGGGGTTCCTAGGTGATTTTTGAAAGGACACCACTAAGCTAATCACTCGCCTTGCAGATGTGCGCCCATCTTTTCAGGCTTGCCAAAATTTGCTTTCATTTGTATGCTTTCATTTTGTGTCAGATTAACCCAACAAAGTGATTTGACAGCCACGTTCAGATCCAAAATGGGCTTGTTTCATAGCCTGCAAACTCAAATTATTCCCAGGCTTTTCATATGTCAGCTGCTGTAAACATGCATGGAGATAACAGCAAATATCAGAGGTTTGACTGAGCTGGCATTGCAGCTCTCAGCACCACTCCTTGAAATGTTTGAAGGTATCATAGTAACACAACTTCATCATTTTCCTAAAGAAAAAAAAGGCTGAATGCCTTGCAGACTGTTAAAAATCAAAAAGACTTTGCAATGTGATCACTTACATGAAGCTGCTTTAGAGACAAAATTCTAATGGAGGATATTTAACAAATAACAAAATAAATTTTGAAAAGCAGTGTATGTTTTCAAACATTTTTGTACATTTCATTTTTCCCATAGATTTTTTCCAAAATCCTGGTTCAAATTTAGCAATTTCAGACATTCTGTGGAGGTGCAATGTCTAAGTGGGAATGCTATAAAATCTCAACGTGGGCCTAGACAAGATTTTAGAATTTGTGAGATCACTTGTTCCTGCTCACAATGAATATTGCTGTATTTCTGATCAAAATTAACATATTTTTGTGTTCTGGACCCATAAAAAAAAACCAGGAAAGTTCATTCACTAAATGAAAAAATGAAAAACTCTGATTCACTTCAATGATTGTTGGATTAGATTTTTTTTCAAGACACCAATCATCTGTCAAAGATAATCTTACAAAGTTAAACTGCCACAAGAAAGCTGAATTACACTCTACCATTATTAGACTCTGTGAAGAAGCTGATGTGAGAAAAGAACTAAAATAATAGTGCCAACTTCTTTAAAATTCTTTAAATTTGTAATAATTTGAAATGTCTGTGTCTGGAAAGTCTTGCTTGACAAGTAATAAAACTAGCTTTAAATACTACTTGAGTTTTTCATAGACTGCTCACTTCCACACAAATATGCACACATGTACTGTGTAATCTGAGGTTATTTACAGCTTAAGCCTGACTATGAGTCAGGGAAACCAGGACTGTAACACCAGGTAACACTACATCACACTAACCTGCACTAAATTTCAGGAAGAAGTAAAATCAAAAGCCTTGAGTTTTAATACCTCTTGCAATTTTGTATTTCCCTTTATTCTGAATTGTAAGGTAGGCTGTTCCAAGAAAACAAGAGAGACAACATGCCATTTATTATACAATCTATCAAATTTCCAACCATATTCCTTTCCAACTAACCTAAGACAATTCGTTATCACTAACCATTAGTGAAGAAAGGTATGTCAGTCAAACCAAATAGAACTTCATACACACTTTTTATTGACTGAATGGAAAGAAACTACATAGTATAAAGCCTGCATTCAGTACTTTTCTACGGAAACATAAAAAGACACCTCAAAAAGGTCACTAACCTATAAGGTATAATCCATAGACTTCCAAGGAAAACATTGAACTTGTGAAAGTTTTTGGTGCTCCTCAACATATTTAAATAATTTTCAAATTGTCAAACCAAGAGGAGTTACACACCTTTACTATAAAATTTCATGCCACACATGGTGGAGTTTTTCTCTGTTAATATCTTTAGTACTCCATCAAAAGCTGAAGCATCAGCAAATGCCAGAAACAGTGCCATAGTTAACCCCTGCTTGATAAAGGGTGCTTCAGCAGCAATGTCAGTTTAAATGGATGTATAAATAGGATGGGGGGTGGGGGGCAACTTCTAAATTAATCTCCAACTTCAGAAGTGTTTAATCTCAGTAATGTCTATTTCAAATAAAGGTGGCACCTCTGAATAGTCAAGGGATATAATTAATTATTTGTTTCAGGTTTTACAGAAAGAAGTATATGTACATATAGGAAAGCTGAATTTGTATTTTTGCTCTAAACACTCCTGTCTTCAGCACTTATCTCCATTTGAATGACATTAAATTGAAATCTGGTATGTCAGACCAGATGTGTTTGGTGATTCCTTTATTTTGAAGGGAGATGATTGGAAGAGGTTTTGAAAAGGTTGTGCTTTTCATTTAACAAAGCAAAGCCTATAAATGGGTAAAATTCTTGCAAATGCATCAGTAGTGAGAGAGAAGAACATTAGACTTAAGAATTTGTTCATTCCCCAACACTTTTTACAAGATTTTTTTCCCCTGGATTTTTGAAATGCTGCCATCTGAAAAAGTTAAAATGTATAAAGTGGAAAAAATTAGTATCATGAGGATTCATAGTTATCCTTAGTTAGCCTTGTGCATTACTAATTTCCAGCTCACTTTAATGAAAATGAACAGCATCACAACGGACTCAAAATACACCCCTGCAAAGCTAAGGGTGACAGAATATATTAGTGTCCACAGGACACCTTCATAGTCTGAGGCTCTTGACACAGCAAAGTCCAAATATTATTGAGAAATTTTAAAAATTCCCCTCTTGAGAGAGAATTTTACAATAGTTTGGGTATATATTCTTAGGGGCTGCATCATAATTTTCATATTTATTTTTTACTGAGCCTAGAGAGAGGGCCTTGTGATATTAGACTATGGTAAAGCATCTTTTGAGCTTTAGGTCTAAAATCAAAGCTGATGGTTCAGTACTACCTGAAGAAAACTGACTGTAACACATAAAAATGTGAAGTCAAAAAATTGCAAGAGTGCAAAGTGAATCCATCATGGTTCTTAGGGCTTTCCATGGAGAGATCCTCCTTATCACATCCAGATCACTTGGGGACCCCAAATGTTGCCTCATGTTACTTTCTAGTGTTTTCAGTAGTTTCCTTCAGGAAGCTCTTGTTTTAGGGACTACAGAGTCCTCCCATTCTTAACTTGGAGGCCACTTCAACACCTCAGCTTAGCCTCCTGGGGCTATCTGGTACCTCTGCAGTCTCTGCAACCCTGGACAAAAGAAGGTGTTTGCCATCAACATGAATATTCATGCACGTGTCTAGTTACATGGGTTACCTTTCAATACTTTAATAGGGTCCAAACAAGTAGCTAAGCTTCAAATTTTCAAGTGCTTCCTTCAGTAGTCTTGTTTCCCAGAAATGAGGAAGAGGGCAGAAGAAGACCGTGCACTCTGGGGTTGTTTGAAAGTGGTTTTGCTTTTCACAGTGCCTCATATAATAATTTTGTAATAAAGTCAAGGCTGGAGTTACATGTTCAAGGGACAGAGATATAGATACTGCAAACACAAGGAAAACATCGACAGCCTGGATATTCCATTGGTGTCAAAATTTGTATATTAAGGGAAGTTTATTAAACAGCCTAAATCTGTATATTCTTCATTATGCAAAGTTTCATTTGAATATGGAATTGTTTTCCTTAGTTCAACTATTTCCAAAGATTGCATTCTTTTTAACTGATTGAAAATGCAAATTTTTAGGTTTTATTAACTGAAGAACAGGTGTTGCTTTTTCTATCTGTGGAGAGATTTTTTTCCCTTACAGTAAACTGTGGCAGAGAGACACAGAGCAAACCCACAAAGCCAGGACCAAAATATGGTTTTTAGTAATTTGTCTGCCTTAGCTACACCTTGCAAGTATTTACAAGAAGATTACACCTCTGGTAGTCCACTTTTCATTAGTGATGTGTATGAAGTTGAATTTATATTGTTGCCCTAGACAACTCTGTTGTCAGAACCTGTTCCCACTTGAAAAACATTACCTTAGAGTGTGATATTTCAGTTGTAACAAAACCTTAATAGATTTATCTTAAATAATTTATCCTTTCCA
Organism: Calcarius lapponicus; assembly: GCA_039654755.1. Classification (NCBI taxonomy): domain Eukaryota; kingdom Metazoa; phylum Chordata; class Aves; order Passeriformes; family Fringillidae; genus Calcarius; species Calcarius lapponicus. Next base: position 57,017,679 of record CM077481.1, on the reverse strand, counting down.
GGATCAAAAATACCAAGAGGGTCTTTGCAAAAATTTCTGGCACACAAGTTGGTCCTACTGCCTGGCCTGCATGTTATAGACTGAGAGGTAATGTCAGCTAGGCTAAATTTTTAGGTTTAATTCTGTTGTGTATTTAACACATTATGTGCTTCTTAATCTACCTATGTACTAATTTATAGGAGCATTACCTTGATGCAGATGATTTGACCTTCTATCAGTTTTTTGTGTCCGTTATACACATTCTCAAGTTTCTAAACACTCTCTCAGAAGCCACTCTTGCAAGTGGTTAGCTTGCTCTCCAGCAACTCCAATGAAAAGGTGGTCAGGAAGAGCATGAGTGTCTCTTGTTCCTTGCAAAATTTAATATTTTAAAAGTCTCATGTTTGCTGTGTTACTAGAGGATCCTTTCTAGCAATAATACAAAGGTCCTATCACTGCTTCCTGAACTGGCCAGTGAAGTTAAGCTATTTTTTACTTTAATATATTTGTGAATTATCTGTTCTTTTTTAAAATATATATTTTGAAATTATTAATTGTCATTACTGGTGCAACAATAATCTTTTGTATATATTGCATTTTCTTACTCAAAAATTGTAATATGGTATCTTAAACGCTTACCAACAGCAGCTTATCCCAGTGCTTGGAATACAGAACAGGTGAGAGAAAGCAAGTACTTCTGCTTCACAACCTTTTTCCCCAGAGGCAGTGGGAGTAAAGAGAATATGGTTGGATTTACCCCTTCCAGAATGTGTTTTTGAGTGTTTTGGCATATGGAAGAGGGTCAGAATGGGTTTCATTGTTCAATTCATTTCAATGGCCGCTTAAAAATAATTTGTCTACTTAATTAACTAAAACCTAAAGAATCAGTCTGTCCCCCTAGTACACACTGCGTGGAGAAGGGATACTCCAAATTCAAGGTCAGCCAGTCTCTTGAAATTATGTCATGGAGTAATTAGCAGTTCCACACATCAGTACATCTTTACTCAAAAGAATGCAAGGAGCCTTATCTGGATTGATTGGTCCTACCTACACCATTTTATATGCTGAATTAGAAAAGGGCTCCACATCTTGTGTTTGGGGAATAAAACATCATTCTATTACCAATTCCCAGACAGAACTTTAAAACCATGATAATAATTAATTTTCTAATACCCTTTAGCTTAATATATTAAAAATATATTCCTTTACATAAATCAAATATTACAAAACCTGTAAAACCTGGCTGTGGTGTATTAAAATAATAAAATTTTGAGCTGAAAAACTGATCTTCAGACTAAGGTCTGACTGTCCAGCCCAGCAATCCATCCTACCCCCCTACCCCTGCCTAGAATACAAGCAATCACAAAGAGATAGCATTCTACCTCAGTCAGCTTTTTCTGGGGAGATAATTTTCAGCTTTGTTTTTATAAGAATTTCTTCAAATGGTTCATGTTAACACCAGAACTGCTCTGAACTCTGTGTGTATTTGTACAAGCCCAAGACAATTTGTTCACCAAGAGCACTGACTGAAAGACAGCTTTACTGGGGAGTTAGAGGTGAAGCAGACACATGAAAGAACCTATTCTGCTGTTTTTTGTGTTAGAGATCCTCCACTGCACCCTCAGAAGTAAAAAATCCTCACATTTGAATAAGGGAGCTAGAACTAAGCCACAATAGCAGGCACTTTAAAAGCAAGTTCACTTTGCTGGGTTCTGCAGACTGACAGATGTGCCAAAATTTACCCAAAGCAAGAGACACATTTGTTCATCTCTTACCTTCTTAGCCTTTCCCCCACACCTTAACCTCATTTCACATGTAGATGCATCAGCAGCAGCTATAAAAGATTTTACAGTCTGTTTGTCTGTACTCTCCAAGGAACCTTCTGTACAAAGCACTTCATACACAGTGTATAGATCGTCTTTCCCTACAGAGGAACAAAACTAAGGGCATACAGTTTATCTTCTAATCAAGACACAAGACCATTCATGCAGTAACTTAGGACATGTGTGTTGAAATAAGCAGCAGAATTTGTAGAAATTATGTCTAAATAGCACTGAAGAAGGAAGGCCTGCCCAAAATCTGGATTATGGAAGAGGGAGAAAATTATTTAAGATTTTCCACCCTTCTTTCCATAGACTGCCAGCTATAAATTACTTTGAAGTTTCCTATCAGAGAAAGGAAGAAGCCAGGACTAATAGATTAGATTTTGTTTTTTGATAAAGATTTGCGGCATCTTAGGCATTCATCTAAATAGGTAATAATATATAAATTTGATAATATATTAAAGCAAATAAAGACATTATTCTTCAGCTACAGGCATGATGCAAATTGCAAGTATTCCCTCATATGAGTAGAAGCTCAAAGGATTGTAGAAACAGCTCTGCCATGTAGAACAGGATTTTACTATTAATTGCGCCTTCATCAGCTCTCTTCTGAGAAGTCACTGAAGCTAGACTGAAAATTAACACATGGAGTCACAAATTCATCTTCATGTGCAAATCCTCAGCAAAGTCAGCTACATGAGGGTTTTGTCTGCAGGATTTCATCCAGAGTAACCCAGATCCAAAGAACAAAGATTTAGGAGAATCCAAAACACAAACTGTGACAAATAAGCAAGCAGAAACAAGCCTACACCACTCCTCTGGAAAGGCTTCTTAGAGCACAGCTGCAGTGACACAAGCTATTCACAACCCTCATTGTATGTGCTGCAGTTGTGGGGAAAATGATGGTGAATCATATAATCATCCAAGTCAGAGAAATGTAAAATCACCTTTTTTGTCTTTCCCAGAGGTTATGTCTTCCCTGCAAATCATCTTTTTGAACCCCTGCTGGCTGCAGGAGAGCTGAAATGAATACCTTCAGCTGTGTACAAGTTGTTAGGAATGGTTCATGCTCTTGAAAGGTTCCAAATTTAGCAATATGACTCATATATGTGATAATTTTAAATATCTTCATTATTTCTAGTTCATTTCATTCTGAGCTACTATATATAAATTGAGCGCCTGGAGCATTAGAGAGATCACTTCTAAAAACCTACTGGCAAAATCCCCCATATATATATATATATATATATATATATATATATATATATATTTAAGATAGGTTGACCACAGAAATGAACAGTTTTTCAGCACTGATTAACTGTGAGGAGACTACCATGTGAAGAACAATGAAATGGCTTTTTTCATATTACAAAGCAATTCCAAAAACATGAAGCAGGCTTTGGTCTATACTTAAAATTACTGCATAAGCAGGATTTTCAAAATGTTAATACAAGATATTTAAAATATTTCTCCCAGGTTTTGTTTGAAGAAAGGAACGGGTTCCCACAAACTGATTTTTATGCATCCAAGTTGCAATCAACCCTAACATAAATTTAAGAACATTCAGTAACTAACAATGGAACAACAAGAAATACAAGCAAATAAAAAATACAGAATTTTCTTTCAGGCTCATCTTAGGTGTTCAGTCACCATCAAAGAAGTGATGAGAAAAATACATTATTTCAATGAGGTTCTGCCCAACAAAAAAAAAAAAAAAAAAAAAAATAAGACCAGAATATCAACAGAAGAAAATTCCATCTCCAGATAACTATATTAAGAAATGCTAAGCAATTGTATGGAAGAGGCACCACTAAATTTTATAGAGTTTTATTCTGCTAGCACATTTTATAGTTCTCTTAAACTTTGACTATTTAAACATTCCTTGGTTTTTATCTAAATTATTCTAAATTTCTGGTGTCTTGGTTCAGAACTCCAGAGGGGCTTACTACGATTTCTATCAGGATAATAATGAATCTTTTTCATTTTATTGCTTGATATGTCAATGGAATTAAACAATTTCTGCAATCTCACCTTGAAACACAGCGACATATTAAAATATTAAACTAATGGAACAAGCATCTTGGTCTGTAAAGTGTTCAAACTGAGGGGTTTATCCTATTATTATGTCCTACAGCATGTACTCCCACTAGAAGGGTATAAAGCCCTGTAATTTGTCTTTTACTGAACCTGTTCAAAACACATCTTGCTTTTTATATATTTATAGCTGCCAATGAACTGGTAATGGTGTAGAAAATGAAATTCTCATATGCGAATCACAGGTAATGGACAGTTCTTAAGGTGGCTGTATTCCTGATTACAGTTTTGTAAGCTCAGAAATGGTAGTACGTCACCTCATGCTGTTCAGATGTGTCAGCTACTGAACAGATTTTAACTAGGAACAAAAAGCAAAGGATGTTTTGAAATGCAAATTCAGAGCTCATATTTTCCTTCTGTGCTTACTATTTAATCTTTCCAAAATGTCTGAATAAAACCACAAAGCATCGCAGCCCTACTTAATTTCGAAGCATCTACACCCTTTAATTTAAAAAGAGCCTCTACTGTTGTTTATGGGAAAGCTACGAAGACATCCATGATAACCACTCACTGAATACGCTCCAAGCATATAATTTTGCTTCTGTACTTTGAAATGATGAGTAGTCCTTTCTGACTATAGCGAATGTAGTACTATTTAGTGAATATTCTCCTTGTTCAGTTTTCCCTCTTCTAGCATTTACTTCATAATAGCCAGTTAGATTCAGCTTTATTGTGGGTTGCATTTTTTATGGTTATTGTTGTTCAATTCCATGCCTACTTGCAGCAAACGTGCTCATATAGCATAGATAATTTTGTATGATTTTCTCCCTTAATGAAAGATAAATAATTTGGCAGTCTTGCCTCATGTATTTTTTTCTATTTTGATACAACTCATTATTTGGATTAGGTCTTTTTTAATACAGCTTTGCAAGCAGAATTAAGCATATTTCTTAGATCAATTGTGCAGCTTTTAATGCAAGGTACTGCTATTTGAATTAGAGATTTGCATATGATCCTTAATTTCTAATACTAATTATTATTTAATCATCATTATATAGTTCTTTTGTGTACAAACTAAATAATTTCTGTTATACAGGCAGAAAAATTTCAAAAGAAACAGCAGAAGGCATATTTATAGCAACTAAATAGAACGAAAAGCAGTAGTCAGTTCTAATTTCTGTTAGACCCTATTTCTTCTTGTCAACAACCCTTAATGCAAAGAGACACAAGTCAGAGCAGGACAGGATTGAACAAAGACAGAAATATTTATGTAATAATTTTCATTTTCAAATCAGATTGTACTTCAAGGTGTTAGACTTACAAATCTCAGGCAGTTGCAGTTTCACACCTTTGAAATGAGTGCTTGACAGAAGAGAAATTTTTTAACAAACTAACACCTGCACGTAAAACTGTTTTCATGAAAAATCTTTGCTTCTAATTTTTTTAATTGTTGGGAGGAAGCTTAATAATCTGCCAGAAAAGTCAACAGCTCTGCTTCAGCATTCTCCAGTGACCATGAATGATGCACAAATATGTTCAGTGCCACCCAGAACAACCAGACAAAAAAGATAACAATCAGCTTGCCAGTTTTGGTTTTGTGCTCTAGCAATTTTTCTGCAAAAGTGGGACACCACAAAATGAGGAGAACAAAGGGGGCAGAGTGGCTTATGTAGCTCGGAGGGCTGGTTTATCATACTATGTTTATTTAGCTGCTGGAAAAGAAAGTTAGACAGGAAAAACAAATATTGAAAGAAGTGGCAGGAGGAAGAAATTAAATAAACGAGCTTCCAGTTCATATTTTTACTTAATAATCCTTGCAAAGATAAATTCATTATTAACATCACTGGGTTCCAATCAAAAGAGAAGCTACACTTAAGGAGTAATATGAGGAAATCATAAAACTAATCCTAAGAAATAAACTATTTGCAAGCAAAATATATTTATGGAGCAATGGCAAATTTTAAAACAAAATTATAACCAATGTATGAACATCCATGTGACCACTATACCTGGTTTTGATGGTGTGGTTTTCTTTTGTCTGAACAAACTGAAGAGATATCAGCATAATTCTGGCAGAAAAAGAAACAAGTCTACAGGTGACAGAGTGGATATGCAGCTGAATAAACCATTGGATTACAGCACTGCTGTGCAACAGTTTTTATATGTTAAATCAAGCTGTGTTCCTCAGGCTGAGAAAAGGAAATTCCACATGTATCTGCTTGAGACCACCACCGGAGTAAAACATTTAGGTATGACAAGGTCAAGAAAGAGTCAGGGAAAAAAAAAAGCAGGAATAACAGTTAAGTACTTGACCAAATAAAGGTTAAAACTTCTTTCTTCTGGTAGCTAAGTTTAAAAGAGGATTTCCCACAATGGAAATGAATGAGATCAGCATGGATGAGGGAGAAAAGTATCAAGCCTACAAATCCAATTAGAATTAAACCCAGCATTCCATTGCCAACAGCCAAAATTAGCTGCCTTTGAAAGAACCCATATCTATTCTACATATATTTTGTAAACACGACATGGTTGCAGAAGATATCCAGGAGAAGGAAGGTACATGAGATGGTGAACAGTTCCAGCATCCGGCACCCAGCACAGTAATGCAAAATGCATTTCAGATGGAGCTGTAGGCTTAGTGCACGTGAGATTTCCTCTGTTCCAACTCTGCAGTAACTTCTTCCTTGAAAATTGAGGTAAATAGGAGAATATGCTATCTAATATGGAAGATTATATACATCCAGAATAGCAGATATGATAAATTTACTGTTCAAATACAATAGCACAGTTTACCTGGGCGCCTTTTGGAGACCACTGACCTCATACATGGCCTTACAGAAAAGTCTCCTGAGTACCCAGAAGAACCCTGAGGCATCAGTTCATTGCAGAACACATTAGCATTAGTGAACCTCAGGAAGAACAGATAGGCAATACATGAACCAAATGGCTGAGGAAAAAAAGAGGATGGTTGAGATGGAGAGGAGAAAGAAAAGACATACATTTTGAGTCCTACTTTCTCCAGCAATTTTGTTTCCTTGCTGTTAGGAGATGAAACTCTTTATAGTCACAACGGGTACCTTGTCCTGAAATCTGGAACACTTTTAAAGAAAAAGCCATCATATGCATATTGTTGGCCTTCTGCAAGACAGGGGCCTATCTGCCCACAGAACTTCAGGAAGGACAGCCCTAGTTTTGCATGACCTATTGGTGTCCACACAACAGATTTCATTGTTATAAAAAAATACTTATAAATGTCATCATTCTGTTTGTATAAAGTAAACTTACCACCACTTTTCCTTTTGATGAGTAATTGATATCTTTCAAAAATATTGCCTTTTTTTTTTTAAATATCTGAGACTGAAGTGAGGACTGAGGACTGTGGTAAAAACAACTACGAACAAATGCGTTCAAATAATTTTTTATTTGGTATAATAATGCCATGGGATATTCAAAAGCAATGTGTGTTCTCACTACAAACCAGAAAGCACAGATGAGTTTAGACTGTTTCTGTCACTTCAATGAATTGAGCAGATGGATTCACTGCTTTCAAAGGTGGTATTGTTAAAGGTCTATAAAACGTGATGTGTTCCATTCAGTCTCACCACTTGTTCTGTCTAGCCTATGTGTCTCATGCAATCTTGCAGATCTCCAATCCCAATTCTTTTTGGAAAAGCCTTCCCACCTGCCTCTCTCCTTTGTCTTTTATCCAGCATACCAGAAGACAATATGTTTCTGCAATATTTCACTACAGTAGCTTGTAAGAACTCTTTGCAACAGCTGCCAAAAAGTTCATGGCACCTCAAGCAGCTGAAAAGCTGATTTTGATTGAAGCATCACTCTGCAACAGCAGCTGCTTGGGCTCCTTTACCTCCAGTCCTGACCTGACATTAACCCTGGGACAAGAACAGCAGTAAGGCCACTCACATTTTCTGTGATGCATTAAAAACACAGCAGAATGTAGGAGGCAATAACCAGTCCAGAACACAATGCTTTCAGGCAACATTTAAGGAATCCTTGGTTCTTGTGCCAGCTCTCTGCACAATAGCAAATTTCACCTGCAATGACTATGAAAAACATTGTGAACTGGGCAGGTATGTGAATTTCCTGTTATCACTGTGAAGCACAGTTTTTCATTTAGCTTATATAAAAAAAAGGAAAGAAAAATGAAGATTTGAAAAAAAGTTGAATGTATTCTGTTCTTGAGATATAACTTTTCACATTTAAAAGCAGACAAGTATGAAATGGTGTTCATTGTACCAGAATGAATCCTTTATCCTCTGCAAGTCTTAAATATTTAGGTCATCATTTCTTAAACTCAGAAAAGTTTTTGCAAATTATGGGTTATAATCTGCCTAATAATAAAGAGGGGTTCTGCCCTATTCACAGACAGCTTTTTTGTTACAGAGGAAGACAAATGAGGGAAGAAAAACAAATCCAAACCAGAACTGGTATATAACCTGTAGGATCAAAATTAAAGCTGGCCTGTTCTGTTCTGTCAACTAACCAAGCAGATTTAAAGGGAACAGACTCTGTCTTTCAAGATGAAACAGGTATGTGTTTTTAAGAATGACACTCTAGAAAATGCATCAGGAAAATCATGGCTCAAAAGCTTCTTGACATTCTGTTCTGTAGGAAGATTTTCTCTTCTCTTATTTTACACAGAAAATCAGGCTTCAATTTTAGACACACAGGATACAGGAGGACAAGGCTGGGCACATTTTTGACTCAGAACTTTGAACTCATAATTTTTGTAACATTGGGAACAGGTAAATTGATTTTCATTTCAGGGAGAACCTGGTTCCAAATCACCATCTTTGAACAAGTTTGTTGCTATTATTTTTATATTGTACAACTTTTTTTTCTTTTTTTTTTTTAATGCAATTTTCCACATACTACTCAGAAGTCTTCATAATACTGAGAAGCCCTTGTTCTTAGAGTGTGTTTCAAGTTCAAAGGCTTTCCAGCAAGTTTTAATGCAGTGAAAATGTCTTTCTTTAAAGATTGCCATGTCATTGTTAGCAATGTGACCTTGGGAACTTTTCTGTGGCAGAAAAAAGGTACTCCATGAAAGATTGGAGTGGAATTCCTGCACACATATCCATAATGTTTTCAGACTTCCAGACATGGAGAAAATAAAACTTTGACAAACACTTGCCTTTCACAGTCTAGGATTTTATTATCACATAATTTCTCTGGGTTTTCAAAAAATACCTGAGTTTAAATTGGCAAGTGGTTTTAAACCTCTGTGCCTTATGCAAAGAGGAACAAGTGAAATAAATGTGAAGTCTCAGCACTTGTGCTTGACAGAAACAATGGCCACTTCTTGGTGTGCTTGCATGACTGCTAACTACTCCTGGTGAGAGCAAAAATATTCAGATATTCAGGAGAAAGACATCCAACATTTTAGGTCTAGGAAGTCAGCAAATCCCACCTGGAGTGTGTGTCTTCCCACAATGACTCTTCATAGCCCAAGTACATTGACAGTGTCAGGAAGAATGCCTTTTTATAAGCCAGAGAAAAAAGAAATTTTAGCCTCTAAAGACTGCAGAAATTATTTCATCCAAAATATAATGGTAGTCTAACTGAGGCACACTTTATTATTTTATAGCATGCTACTGATTAATTAAGTGCTCTACCTCATTCTTTTCCTCATGTATTTACTCTATATTTCAAGAGTTTAGCACCTTAAGTTTTCTTTTTTTTTATTTAATCATGAAGTCACATTTGCATATATACATATATATATATGTAGCCTTCTTGAAAACTCCAGAATATTCTCACAAATCCACTTAAAATGTAGATTTTCAATTAAATAATTCAAATTCAAATCAAACTTCCTTACAAAAGTGCAATAAATAATCTGTGATTAATTTCTATTTCCCTGCCAGACCATATTTTTCAAAGTTTTTTTATCTGAAAGATGATTTACAAAAAAAAGACATCTCAGACGCAAACAGAAACAAAATAAATTTTAGATACACACATGTTGCCTCACCATTTCTAGACTCAACAAAAAACCCAAACTGATTTGCACAGATAAAAAGGGTAGGGTTTTGTCACAAAGTCTTGAGATTCTTAGGGAATATACACAGAAATCAAACAAAAATACTGCTAACACAATTGTGCCCTTAATCCATACCCTTAAAACAGCTTCAGTCTACCCTGTAAACTGTAAAGAAAGGATTTAGTTGAATGAATCTTTCTATTTATTGCAGCCATCATTTGATGCTTCCTCCTGCATCTTAAACTAGTAGTTTTACCTTCTCAATTTGGCCTTCTAGCTGTGTAAACTATAACACAAATAGACTAGATAACAAGCAAAATAGATAAATAATGTGCCCAAAATGAGATGGAACACAAAAGTTGCAGGAAGAAAACATAGCTGACAAGAATCAAAAAGCTCTGACAATACATTTATTTTTAGTCAGGGAGAGAAAATGTTCCTTTTCCATCCACTTCAAGAAAATACAATTTTAATGTACTGAGTTGCAATGGAGTACAAGACCTCAATTAATTATAGTTTCCCACGAATTTGGTATATTCAGAAGCTAATGGATGTAAATTGATTTTTCAGGTGGTTGTTTACTGGTGGATGATTTTTTTCTTTTGTCACATCTAGAATATCTCACTCTCAGAGAAAACTGTTGTTTCTGTTCCCTGACCAATCTTTATGCTTTAAGATGAGCTATTGCTCTCCCATATAAACTAGAGAAACTATAGTTTTCCAATTAAAGAAAAAACCTTTCTCTCTCCTGCCAATTTCAGCCTCCAAATGGCAGAGCAATGTAGTGGTGGATGAGGTCTTTTTGGATGAAATACATTAAACTTGGGAAAAGACAGACAGGATACACTAAGCTCTGACATTTCCAGAGCAATGATTAACAGTGAATATTTCTTACAACAATAACAACAACAACAACAACAAAAAAGAGCTTAAGCTACACTAAACCAAGAAATTGTGGCAAAATATTAAAACGAAACCCAAAAACAAACCAACCAAAAAACCAAGTGCCTCAGGAAGTCACAAGGAGCTTCTCCATGGAAATCTTCCCCTACCACTCAGGTGGCCCCCAAGACCACTATTTGATGAAAGCTACTCCTTTGGCCTTAAGGGAAGCAGTTCAAGGCAAGCCCAGGGAAATTTTCTCTCCTTTAAATTATAGGTGTTCAAATAACACTACCACTCTTCAAGATAAAAGTAAACATAGCAGTTTCCCTCAATACTTTTCACTGTCACATTTGATGTATTGAAATAAGTTTTTTGTGGTAACCTTAGTGCAGGTTACACTTGAGGAAATCATGTCATATAATCATGAATTACAAATCAGTATATGCACTTCATTTGTTTGCTTGTGCAATGGAGTAAAATGTAGGCACATTTCTGATTCATTACATCTTCTGCCATCCCCATCAGGAGCAGAAACAATTTTGCAGGCTTAATTGCATGGTTCCTCCTCAGCAAAGACCAAAGATGCAGAGAGAAAGAAAAGCAAGAGTCACAACAGTCAGCCAACTTCCCAACAATAATATTAATTTTGAGGATGATAAGCTATAGGAATCAATTTCATTTATGCAACTTTCAAGAGAAAACTGTTTTATATTCTCTACTAACTCCTTGAGAAATTATGTATTTTATATCCATGTGTTCATATATAACTCTCTCTCTCTCTCTCTCTGTACATATATACTATATAAATTACACAAACATATTGAAACACTTTGAGAAAATTTGTTCATATAATCTTCTACTTCAGCAATGTCACGGCAGCAAGTTTTTAATTAGGATAGGAACATTAGTAAATTATGTATTTCCTTGACAAAATCCATCAGATTAGTGCTTCACATGCAAAGATCTCCAGTGTTTAGGTAGTGACAGATTAACACAAAGCTAAGATAAATAACATGGTTAGTGTTATTTGTACTGTGAAGATTTCTAACCAATTTCTGCGCATAAAGGTACTTTAGGTTTTCAGCAGAATAACCTTCAAAGTTTTAAAATGTGTTTTTTCACAGAATACTTAAGGAGTTCAGATTTTATAGGACTCTTTTTTCCTTTTAATTTCACAGAACTATTAAATCATTAAAATTGGAAAAAACCTTAAAGATCATCAAGACCAACCACAACAAAATACCACCATAGCAAAAAAGACCATGTCACTAAAGCCACTCATCCAGTCATTTCTTGAACACCTGTTGTTCAATATGGTGGCTGCACCTCCCTGGGCAGCCCATTCCAACGCTTGACCACTCCTCAAGTGAAAAAAGGCTTCCTCACATCCAGATGGAACCTCTCCTGGCACACAGCCTGAGACTGTCCTCCTGTCCTGTCACTGATTGCCTGGGAGAAGAGACCACCCCCCACCTGGCTACAGCCTCCTTTCAGGCAGTTGTACACTGTCCTGAGCATCCTTTACTCCAGACTAAACAACCCCATCTCCTGCAGCTGCTCCTCATAGGTCTTGTACTCCAGACCCTTCCCCAGCTCCATTGCCTTTCTCTGGACACACTCCAGCACCTCAATGTCCTTATTTCCAGGGCCCCATCACTGGACACAGCCCCCTGGCTGTATCCTCACCTGTGCCCGATACAGTCAGTCACTGCTGCTCCTCCTGGAGCTGACACAGGCCAGGATGCCACTGGCCTTCTTGGCCACCTGGGCACAGCTGGCTCATGTTCATCTGCCATTGACCAGCATCCCCAGGTTCTTTTCAATCAATAACTTTACCCTTTCTCAAGCCTTTTGCACTGCCTGGGGTTCTTGTGACCCAAGCTTCTGACCCAGCACTTCCCGTTGTTGAATCTCACGTAACTGGCCTTGCCCATCAATCTAGCCTGTCCAGATCCCTCTGCAGATCCTTCCTACCTTCCAGCAGATTAACACTCCTACTTGTGTCATCTGACAACTTACTCAAGGGATGCTTGAACCCCTCATCGAGATCACTGATAAAGATATTAAAGAGGCCTGGCCCCTGTACTGAGCCATGGGGAACACCACTGCTGACCAGCCTCCAGCTAGATATAAATCCATTCACCTTCACTCTCAGAGCCTGGCCATCCAGACAGATTCTAACCCAGATTCTAACCCAGAGTGCCCCTGTCTAAGCCACAAGCTGCCAGTAGGACTTCACCTGCTTTCAAAAGACCCATGTTCCTCAAACAATCAGCTATCATCTAAATAAAGACTTTTCTCATCTAAATAATAAAATGTTTCAGTAAAGGAAATTTTGTGGTACAATATGTTATTGAACACTAATAGAAATCCAAGAAAATCTCTGCAGTTTTAATTTTCTAATCAATGTTTCTTGCCTAGAAAACCATTTATATTAAAGATTAATCCATAAAAGAAAAGCTTAGGGTACTTTTATCTAGGATCCATACATTACTCTTAAAATCCAAACTGCATGTACTAAAGAAACATACAGTTTCCGGCTGGTCATCTAAAAGAAAATAGTGCTGGTTCTTTTCACAATGTACAGTATTAATTGTTTTATTAATTGTAATTATGTCAACCTGGGAAAAAAAGTGTTTTTCCTGTCTAAGTAGAGGGCAATAGGAGATGAAGTTGTGCAGGCTACTCATCAGTTATTTTTATGGGGACTCTGACAATTGTTACACAAACAAGGAAGTATTTTGATTGAGTTTTTGTAGTAATCTTAATAAAGAATTTCATCAATGGTCTCTCTGTTTGAGAGCAAAAGCAAGCCCATTTCCATGCACCAAGTTATATATTATTCCTAATACTTCCCATCCATTCAGACATCACAAAACAAAGTAATAAAAGGCTAGGCATATCATACAGGCTTGAAATAATACACTGTGATGAAACAGGAGCTGACACTTTTTGACACCACTAACTCCACACAGATAATGCAAAGAAGGAAGAATCATGACAGGAAATAGGCTTAAGATTGTATAACACTGTGCCTTGAAAGAGTAGCTGTTTAAAAATTAAAAGAACAGTAACATGCTTATGTAGATCTTTATAATTCTTTCGTATTACTGAACAGTGACCAAACCTGACTGATACCTTTGCAAGGAAAATAAAACCAACATGCAATACACATTTCTTCTACCATAAAGAATATGGAATTTTCTATATTTAAGCTAATTTCTTCCATTCACCTGTAATTTCCTACACTTCAAAGCTCCTTTTGCTTTGCAAGTTATTCATGACACTTATATTTTTTAGGAATGATATTTCTCAAAGGAATTAAAGGATGTAAGTTTCTTCAGTCATTTACTACGGTTCTTGAATAAATACAAATGGACTTAAAGGAGTTTCTGCATCCGACAGATGCTTGGTCTCTACTCAAATAATCACTTATCTTTCATATCATACAAAAACAGAAGGACATCAAACAAAGCCTACCTGTATGACAGAATTTGTTTTTCCTCTAGAGGGTTGATTGATAAAGTTAGAGCTGTTATCAGACAAAAATCTAATAATTCTAAAAATAAATAACCCTAAAATAAATCTACAAACTTGGAAGCTTCTATAGAAATAAAACTTTTATAGTACAATAAAAGATAGATAAAATATGAAAATACCTGTCATTGTTCTGTGGCGTATTATCACTGATGATTTATATCCAGAAAAATATTTCAAGACTGAAAGTACTTCACAAGCATGATTTTGAAATATACAGAATAAATAAATCTAAAACCTGGTATCTGCATTACCAACAATATGTACTGCTGAATCTGTTTACTTTCTATATATGTAAAGACATATAGGTATACACAATTGTGCCTCTGTGTAGGGTTAAAAATCTTCCTACTTTGGAACATCAGCACTTTTTTACAATGAAGGATTCATAAACTGAATTAGCTTTGACCTCAGTATCTGGAGTAAGGACAGCTCCACAGACATAGAAATAAAGGTTGCAAAACCTTCCTCAGGAGGTGAAAACAGTTTTTTGTCTCCATTTAACTTCAGGTATAATACTTGTAATATCAAGTCTAGCAATGGAAGGATGGCCTTACGTGGTTCTTTCAAAAGCCAGTTCACACACAGATTTCTCAGAAAAAAAATACTATGCACTAATTGTTCACTTTTGCTGACTTGTAGCATCTACATGTGCTTGTGAAAAGCAAAGAGAACTGAAATGGTATATGGGAATTCTTTCCTTATTTTCAACTTCCCTCATGCCTTCTGCTGCCTTGATAAAGTCTGAAAACCTCTTCTCAAAACTACTCGATGTGAACACAAAGCTTAGTTAAACCAGGATTGCTTAAATGTCTGAAAAGTTGAGAGTTCATCCTGAAACAGGAGTAGCACCAACAGTTTCTTTACAAAGGTGTCCCGTATCCAGCATGGTATAATAATAATCTTTGTTGCAATAGCTGCTACTGCAGAATGCCTGGTAAATATTGAATCTCTGATCAGTTTCATACATTAGATATTTTGTCTTGGCTTTGATATTTAAGCCTGATAATGAAAGATTGGTAATTTCTAGGCTATGCTTGTAGGCAGATGTGAGTCGTTATAATAGAGTAGCAGAAATATAAACCAAATATACACTAGCAGAGTGCAAGTAAATATAACTGTCCCATTTTCACTGTAATTGCTTTTGTTGTTGTAGTAAAATATGATAATTTAATTGAAAAAAATGAGAAAAGACAAAATTTCTGCATTGGGAAGATTAAAGGAATGAAAATTCAAAATATAAAAAGAGAAAAACCTGAAATTTTTATGAAGACCAATGAGTAAGGAGACCAAGCACTCCTTGAAGGTGGCTTCTGTGCCTTCCTACAGACATATTTTTCAATCTCTCATCATTCACATTAGAAATTTCAAATTTAAAGCAATTTTACAAAAATGGATAAAAAAATATGTGGCTTGCCTGCTGTGAGACCACCCCATGCCCTTCCCTGCTGAAGCAGGGAAACCTTCAAAATAGGGAAACCTCACTCAAATAATTTTTAACTATAAACTGAATGGGGTTGAGACTTAAGAGATGGGATGTTTCCCTGCAACACCAGAAGATCCCAGCATAAGGTTATCCCGTGTGAATCTATTCCAGTATTAGTTTTCCACTTTGACTGTAAAGAAAAGTTGATAATGACTTGATAAATTTCTTATTCTGGCTGAATTAGAAATCTCAAAAGTCACTGAAGAATCTGTACTCCCTTCCTACCTCTCCAGTATTAACACAACTACTGCCTTTTACCACAGCTTTTTATTATAATCATGCAAATATGTCTTTTTGAAGAATGGATTAAATTAATCAATATTTTAGATTAACTGTATCTTTGATGATATTTCAATATCATGTTTCTCTTGAAATGCTGTGGCGAAGGTTTTTTCTTGGACATACCATAGAATCACTTTGAGACAACAGAAAAAACATCAGTGGAAAAGCAGCAAAAGGGTCACTGGTGTTGACAAAACAACTTAAACTCTTGTACTCAGTTGTACCTTCCGGTGAGGGTGTGCCTCATCGTCTTACCTTTTCAGTATGTATATCAGTTGATGATATAGACACAATATGCTTTTGGCAGTCTTGAGTCCTGGAAAGCAAAAGAAAAATGCTAAGAGAACTTGTGCTTGTGACCCCTGCCACTATTAAACTCTGCTCAATATCTCTGGGGAAGGTAAGAGAACTGTTGACTGAGCATTGCAGAAAATAGGCTGACATCTCATGTTATAAGGTGCAGTCTGAAAGGATTCTTCAAACATAAAGCAGAAAACCATTCACTGACATCTATGATCCTCTATGACTAAGTGAAAAGCAGACAGAGAGGTACTAGAGCTTGTATTTGCCAGCTATGTGCATTTAATAGTGCTCAGAAAACAAGTGTTCTAGCCGATGTTTCCTAACGCCAAACTGATCTCCCTGGAGTTTTCTGCTAATGGCACACAATGAAAACAACTCTTCCCTACTGCAAGTGGAATAATGAAGTGTATTCATGGAGTTAAAAGACCAGCAAGCCTGGTAAATCTGTTCCTTGGTTACCTGGACAGAACACAACAGATGTGCAATGAATAGACAGTGCAGAGAACCAAAGTGGAGCACTGGCAATATGTTGGCGTGGGGGAAAAAAAGGAAATTCTCCAGATTTCTCAAAACCTGAAATTCCAGTGTCCTCTCTTGAAACACTAACTATGATTCCCATCTGTGTGTCATTACCAACAAAGATATGCAACCCCTTCGTCACTGAGGGCTGACAGTTTGGGAACACAGCACAACAAAAGAGAATGCAATCACAAGTGACACTCTCAGCTACAAGGAAAGAACCACTTAGCACTTCCCATTTTTCAGGAAGAAAACCCCAGTGTCACTAGAAATATGCAGACACTATGAGCAAAAAATATTAATAATAACATCCCTTTTTATTACAATATAATTCTCAGCTGACTGCAGGTTAAAATTTTAGATCAGTCTTCTATTTTCTACATTATCATTTTTTTCTAAAGACTTTAGAGAAATTCAACTTCGCACACCAGACAGCTCAATACACATAAATACACCATATGCTAAAAAACATTTCCAGCTGCTGGAAAAATGATTTGCTTAAAACTGAAAACCCTGAATATTGCTATTTAGCAAATAGTTTGAAAGTGCTATAGAATTGTATTGCAATTTAAATGCATATTATAATCACATTTTCAAAGGTGTCAAGGCAGCTATATACCAAGGGATTTTCCGGTCTTCCAGTACTTCACATAAATTTTGAAAGCAGCCTCCACAAATAAGCCTTTGAGATGTAAAATATAATTCTTAGGAAAAAAATACCAACCGTATCTGTTCCAAAGTGAAATGTAAAAAGACTCTTCTCAGCACCCACACAGATTAAAGCACTGGTGGCCAGTGAAGTAAAGGTGTCAGCCTACTTGGCTTAGCTATAGTGGCAGAGAAAAAGATGGACTGACGACATATATTGCAGCTCAAAATAACACTTGCAGGACAAAAGCCAGTACTTTGCTGAAAGCAAGGCCTTATAATTTCCAGTAAATGAACACATGATTAGAGCAGAATAAATAAGAGTCATCCGTTGCCTCCATAGTTTTGGAATGACATAATTACAACCAATTAAAGGAAATGCATGCAATAGTCAAACAGAGCTTTATCAGCAGCCCTGCCCAAACTATGGAAACAAGACATCACCATTGCCAGACAGTCTCTAGATTAAACACAATTCTCTGATCCTGTCTTCTATAGTACAGCAAATATTCAATTTTTGCCATAGGTGGAAATAAATGCACTCTTAAGCTTGATTTAAGGATACTGAGGAGTCATAGTAACATGAGCAATGTAAGAATTCTAAGAACAGAAAATGGGAACTACAGTAATTTTGGCACTATTTTTCATAAACAATATTTGTATTGGCAAGCAAGGTAATATTTCTACATGCAAACAAGTGCATAATGCAAGTGGTAAGGTGCTCTTTCTGTCCCTCTTTGAAAAGAATATTAAAATTTGGAAAAAATGAATTAATTAATTTTACTTTTTTTATCAGGTTGATATACTAAACTATAGATGACTAAGAGATTAAAGATGTCTCTTGTGGTGCAGTCATCATCAATTGATTGATACATATTTTTCATTTAACAAAATAATAAATGTAATTAATGAAAGTAAAGTGCAAGATTGTTTTACAAGAGAAGGATTTAATTTGTTTTAGAGGTGAATATAGTTGGTATACAGTAACTCTAATACACCAAGATTGCACACAAATTGGTGTTGTGTCTGACCATGAGAGTTTCCCAGCACAGTTAAGAACATGGCACTGACAAAAGATATATTTCAAGGCTCCCTCCAAGTTTGTGATGGGTGGATTTGTAACAGTGTCTTGTGAAAAAAAGCTAATTAACAGTGTACTGAGATGTGGAGGATGAACATATAAACAATACCAGGCCACTAAAATGAGTAATAAAGGTGCAATAAAAATTTTAATTAATAACGACAAAAAATAATGATTACATCATGTGGAACATATCCAATGAACTATTCAGTAGACAGAGTCTGCATTTATACCTGAGCCATGAATCTTACAACAGACAAAGGAGATTTAGAAATGTAAGCTTTTGTGGTATATCTATTAATTATTGTTAAAAATCCAGTTAAGAACAAGAACATAACAGAATATTCTGAATGGCAGCAGCAAGGGTTGTCACTTAAGCTCTTGAGTATATGTTAGAAAGTCTTATAATTGAATATTAGAAGAATGAAAGAACTACTGTTCTTTAGATTCAGACCTGGGAAAAGTATGAAGTAGTAAAATAATTGCATAAAAAACCTTACCAAAATCATGCTTTTAATATTTTACTGTCCGACTTCTGATAGTAAGAAATAAATAAAGAGACAGTAGTCTGGAACACAAAAAGAATCACTGAAGCAAAGGTAAGGACAGAAGCAGGGCAGCACAGACTGCTGAAATTCCTTGGACAGCATATAATTAAACAGGGAATCATGGAATTCAATTGGGCTTGGATTGGAAGAGACCTTAAACATCACATCATTCCAGTTGTCATGCCATGGACAGAAACACCTTTCACTAGACCAGATGTTCATCCAGTCGTCTTGAGCTTTTGCCACATTACTATTCTCAAAGAAACTAAAAGTAAGAGGACATGCTGAAAGTAAATTCTTCAATGTATGAAACTCAATTATCAGATAATGAACAAATTTAGGTGTTCTATATCTCTAATACTATACAACACTCAGAGGAGTCACTAAAATATTAAAAACATTTTTTGACAGGGTTAACTATGAAAAAAATCTCTTCATCATTCTACATTTCTACAGTAAGATTTGGCAGCAAAGCACACAAAATTATTCAGGAAACATAAAGAGAAGTCAAAATACAGCTTCATTGCAGGTTATCCACCTCCCAGTTTCTATTGCAAGGCAACCCAAGAAGTTGTGTTTATCACAGGATCATGGAATGTTCAGGGCTGTTAATAGACCTCAAATATCATCTAACTCCAACCCTCCCTGCCATGGGCAGGAACATCTCCCACTAGATTCCATCCAGCCTGGCCTTGAACACTTGCAGGGCTGGGGCATCCGCAGCTTCTCTGGTAGCTATCCATTTTGGCTAGTGCCTCACTGCCCTTGCAATAAAAAATTCCTGTCCAATATATAACTTAAATACAACTTGAACAAATAGAAAATCAAGGAATGTTTTTGCTGGAGCTTTAGCTTTGAGCTGCCAGATTTTTTTCAAAATTTTTCCTATTGCATTTTTTCCATCTAGCTCAATGTTTTAGCTCCAACTATGGTATTTTGGAACTTCTTTACAAACCTTACTGTAGTGCACTTTTCTGTATTGGCCCTATTTCTCTCTTTCTGCTCCTCTGCAAGTACTACAGCTGTCAAAACCAGATAAATTAATAATTGCTAGCATTGTTATGACATGCAGCATAAACCAAAGCTGCAGGAATGCATGCCACTGGCCAAAATGGATAGCTACCACTATTATCTTTAGGTCTGCATTCAAAAGTTTTATTCTGAATTAACTTTCTGGCTGGCTTTGTTTTGTGATGGACAGCACCTGTTCATCACACAATTGGACTGTATAATCCTTCAATACATTTTTTTTTATGAGGCTTGTAAAGAGTGATAATCCTACAGGTAAATTAGATAGGTAAGGAGTTAGTTCTATAACTCATTAGCTTAAATAAATGTAAAGGATTTATCAAGCTGATGTAGTTAATACTATAAAAGTCACTGTATTAATATGAATTTCAGAGAAAAGTATTTCGACAAAATTAGAAAACTCCCCAGTTTCTTACCAGTCTTTTCTTTATAGCTTAAATACATGTATAAGTAGCTTAGAGACACCATAGATCTTCCAATTTGGTTAAATTCATATCTGTCTAGCTCAGCACCTTTTTCAACTGGTGATTTGAATCTACCTTTGTCATCACTGTCACAATCTAGATTAAAAACTGTTATATACCTAAAGAGTTAAGAACTTCAAAAGCAAAAGTTGTTGCACACAAATCCTACCCCATGTCACATAAATAAGTAATTTTTAATATACACCAGCATATCAACATGGCTAAAAGTTCTGTTGAATATCACAGTCACAGAATGACTGAGATTGGAAGGGACCTCCAGAGCTTATCTAGTCCAACCCACTTGCAAAAGCAGACAGCCTAGAGCAAGTGGCCCAAGACCATCTGGAGCTTTTAGATGTGTCTTGCAGTCAGTAAATATTTCCTGATGTTCAGAGGGAACGTTATGCATTTTTGTTCATGCCCATTGCCTCTTGTCCCATGACTGGGAACAGTCAGAAAGATCCTGGCTCCATCTTCTTTGTACCCTCCCGCCAGGAATTTATACACATTAATAAAACCCTTCCTGAGTCTTCTCTTCTCCAGGTGAAACAGTCCCAGATCTCTCATAGCAGAGATTCTTCAGGCCCTTCATTGCCTTCATGACCCTTTCCTGGACTTTGAAACTCACCCAATTGAATTTCTCTCCAGCTGGGTGGCCGCTTGGTTTTTTCTCCCCAGATGCAAGACGTTACATTTCCCCTCATTGAACTTTAGGGTGCTCCTGTCCTCCCACCTCTCCAGCCTGTTGAGGTACATCTGGAAGACAGCATGACCTTTTGGTGATTCATCCACTTTTTCCAATTTTATGTCTGATTTTGATGTAAATTTACTGATAGTACACTCTGCAATATTGTCCAAATCATTCATGAAGATGTTAAACAGGAGTGGATCCAGGACTACCCGTAGGGGTACACCACTAGTTCAATCACCCTTCTACCTCCCCCCAGATTTTGGAGCTCCTCCTTCACTCAGCTCCCATCACTGCAGCAAGGATGCCTCTGGTGTTTACATACTCCTTGTTGGTGAGTTTGTGGCCCAGCACAGCATCTCTCCCTGCTGACTTCTCTATCACTTGACAGAGGAGGTTATCATCAAAGTAGTGCAAGAACCTCCTGGATTGTTTATGTGCTGATGTGTGGCCCCTCCAACATGTATCAAGGTGGTTGAAGACACCATGAAGACCAGCACCTTCAAACCTGAGGTCTGTATAGAATCTGAACCACTGGTTGAAGAACTATGGTCAACCATCGTTGACTCTGTGGTCAGGTGGCCTATTGTAGACACTATAATGCTACCTTTGCCTAATTTTAACATGTAAAATCCCCATTGGCTGCTCATCCACCACTAGGTAGATTTCCAAGACCTTAAGCTGCTGTGTCATATAAAATGAACTTTGTCTCCTCATCATACTTTCCTGTTTTTCTGAAAGAGCCTGTATCATTCCTTTGCAACATTTCAGTCATGGGGGCCAACTCACTATAATTCCATCATCCCAACAAAAACATAGTCCTAAAACTGCAATCTGTGTGAACACACACACATAAGCATTTGCAATAGGAATGCTCTTCACTTTTGATTTTCCACTGTCATCGCTGTTCACCTTATGACCCTCTCTGGAAATCTTGTCAGGTAAGACTTATTTCAAACAGATTCCCTCCTGTCCTGTCTCTCATGGGAGAGAATATCAAGGGAACTACTGAGAAATCAGAGAAAGGGGAAACAGAAAAAATTACAATTAATAGCTAAGAAATAAATAAACAAAATGGCAAATTCCTCCCCCACACTCCCCCCACCCCCAGCCCAACACTCAAAAGCTACTTAGTTGTAGCTCAAAAAATTACCCCCAGCTATGCCCAGGAACAAAAGTCCAGTCAAGAAAATGAGGATGAGGCTGCTGATTTGGAAAAGGCACTGGCACAAAATATGCAGGAGATTTGGGAAATGCCTGCTGATCCAATCAAGAAAGGAACCAGCAAGTATCTTCCTTTCCCGTACTTGCTTCCAGATATTTAAAATTTTTGTTTTAAAGCCTAACGAATGTTTACTGCTTGCTGTATGATGAAAAATATGTCACATACAGTGCACCACAAATAAAAAGAAATAAAAAAGTGAATGCATTATAGAATCGACTTTAAACATGATGCTGTTAGCAATAACAGAAAGGAATGTGGTGATACCAATAGGGCAGGGATGGCAAAGATTTGGTAAGATTGCAGGAGATAAGGTCATTTTGTAGTAGAAATATAGGCAGTCATACTAAACAGTTGTATTTTTCATTCAGTATAATTTTACTGTAAAAGAGATTCCTTCCACTTTCAAATAAGTTCTTTAAAGTTTAAATCACTTGTAAACCTAGATACAAATAATAGCTTCAAAAATTGTTAGATAATTTCTCATGTCCTATATAGTTCAGATTTTTAGAATTGCCAAAAGTGCCAGAAGTATTGAAATGTAAAGTAAAAAGAAGTTAGCTGGAGATGTTGTCATTTGAAATCAATACTAGTATTAATTTTCACCAAGAAATGAAAGTACATTGTCTTAATAGCTGTGTTAAGCCCAGAAGCAAATCTCATTTCTTACATAGTGCATGTCAGAAAACACCAGCTTAGATGGCTGCATTCCTTTGTGTTTCCCTGCATTCAGAATTTCCTTGTTTCTTTTAGCAACATGCAAGTTATTTGTTGGACATAGGGAAAAGTGTACACCCAGCTTTATGTGTACACCCTTACCAGGGTCAGGTCTTATTGTAGTGCTTTCCCTTTTAAAAGAAACAATCCATGCAGAAAAGGAGCTGGGCATTCCTCAGATGTAGATATCTCCCAATGCACCTCCAACACTTGTTGTCTATATACACTTGATAATTTCTCCTGTTTCAATGTGACAGTAAGAAGCTATTTTGCACACTAACAGTGGCTAGCTGCTCAACATTAACCTAGAGCAGTGTTTTGGCACAGATTACTGGGAGTTTAAGTGGACGAGAGCTACGTGCAAGGCACTGGCATAAGGCTGAGCATAAACCATCTCCTTCTGCTCTGGTAACTCATAACATGAAGCATTACATCACTTTAATTCTTAAAGCACTAGATACTTTAATGGAGACAAAGATAAAATCTGTCTTCCTATGAGCCCTGGTAGACTTGCATACTGTGGCTGTGACCTGACTTACTGTGATAAGAGACTTGTTTTATATATAATTTCAAATAATTAGGCATTGAATTAACTTCTGCATAGGTGAAATTGCAATGTCTGCCTTTTCTGGACTAAGAGCTGATACTACTGCCGGAGGGAGAGAGCCTTTACCATTCCCAGTGGAAATGGCCTTGAACTCAGGAAATCATTAAGTGAAACAGTAAATGGAAATTACTCAGTATCTGAGCTGCTGAAAAAAGGACATTAAAGAGGAACAGGGATTTCTTTTTTTCCCTCTCTTGCCTTGCTTTTTGAGGGTTGCTGAGCAAGATACTTGTTTAGACAAAGATGTTAGCAAGGACCATTCTGAGAGAGAAATTAGCTCCTTACTCATCAAATACATTCTCTAGAGCAATGTAAAACAGAACATTACATTGGTGTTTAAGTATATATATTATATATATACATATATATTATATACATATATATACATAATATATATACGCAATATATATACAATATATATACAATATATATACATACATGCATATATATATATTCTTCATTGATAACAGAGACAAGAGAGAGAACATTAAAGCCCTAATATAAGAATTTCAGGTAATTTTTCATACTCGGAGATAGTTTCTTCCAAATTTTTCATATCCTAGTACTATCAGAAGACTTTTCTTTATATATTCTTGTGGAACAAATTTACTTGACATCAGCAGAGCATGACCTGATTTCTCACGTTTATTAAGGTTTGTATTAACCAAGCCTTAAGGTTAACCGAAGTAAATTTTCATTTTTACTCTTAAAGATATGCCCTTCTCCCTGGATTTTGTTATGTTTGGATTTTTGGAGGGGTTTTTGTTCTTATTACCTTTACATCTGATCAAAATTAATGATTTTTCTTCTATGGGAAGAGGAGATTGGAGCTATGTGTTGACTGGCCAAAGCTGCTAAGGAAAACAACTACTGGCACTCAGCAGGGGGTTTAAAAGATATGAGAGAACAGAGGGAGAACAGAAACTTTCCTGAGTTGCCTTATTGTATTCTGTGATTTCTTTTTTATTATTTATGCATGTTAGATTTGTCTCCCTTGCAATGTTAATATAAATGTTGTATTTTAGAATATGATCATTGATTTCAGGATGGGTCCATTAACTTTTCCTTAGCTGAGAATCAATAGATGCAATTATTTTCCAGTGAGATAATTCAGGATGGTATTCAGAGAATGATCTTTACCAGTGTATATATCAAAGATGTTGACAAAATGGAGTTTAATTTTTTTTACTTGCAGCAGATATTTTTCTCAGAAATTGTGGGTTTTAGGTTTTAGGGTGGTTTTGCTATTAATAGAAATAGTTATGGAGTTAAAAAGACATTCTGTTAACAAAAAAAGAGAATATATAAAAATTCACTGCAGTCACTATGAGCACTTAGAATATGATCAAGTTCTGGTGGTCTCAGATCACTGATATTTTATAATTCTGAAAATATTTTCAAAATATAGGAATTGTAAAAGTATTTTAGATAGTGTGTTAGCTATCCTTTAAAAAAAATCAGGATGAATCTGTAATTTAATAATGGTGCTAGGGAAACTGTGCAGAGTAGGACCAAGTGACTTAGCCCTATTATTGCTCTGGTTATTTGTCCCATATGATAAATAAGGTAAATGTATGTTTAACTTCACTGTGATGCAGCCCTAGAAAAAGCTTAATGTAAAGTTCTATAATAGCTATTTTCTTTCTTTTTCTTGGACACATTTTTAAGTAATCTTTATTCTTCTCCAGTGTGGAGATACCTAGCACAGACCCATTCTCATGCTTCTGACCATAAACCAACACAGTGTTTATGTAGAGATCTCTTGCTTTTCTACAGGAGGGAACATGTAATAAACAGCAATAAACAGCCAACCAAAGGAGGTTCTTCTGATTTTTTCATTCATTTATTGCAGTAATTCTGCATGACTTTGTTTTTGATTCTATGACAAATTAATTCCCTCACTGTTACTCCTTACAGATTTAAGTATTTCTTCCATATGCACTCCAAATATTCTTTATATAAAGAATATATGACTTCTTAACAAGAGGTGGTTTTTGTCCCAGTTAAATATCTTGATATGTAATATGGAGATTTTGCTAATGCCTCCTGTCCTCTCAAAACATCCCCAGATGAGTGATCAGTGAGAGATCCTGTTTTCACAGCCTTGTGCTGAATTCAAAACACAGAAAAAAACCTTTCCATCAAGGTCTCTACAGTCCTATCTTTATAACTGTCTACTGCCTGGCATAAGGACATTCAGGAGAAAAAGGATTCTAGCCCTTTCCACCTTCCCAGACAATCATGTTCTTACGAAAGCAGTTTAAGTAAAAAAAAAAACCAACTTTGGAGCATCAATTGAAAAATTTACTAGATCAGTCCCTTGGGAAAACAAGTCTTTAAAAAAGAAATCTGATGCATTTTAGAGGGTGTCCTAAAGAACTCTTTGGACCTGAGCATGGCAGAGCAAGTGCCAGGGCAGGGCATTACTGCACCATGGGACCTGTCCAGCAGCACAAGAACAGCTCAAACTGTGCAGACCCCCCGAGGAACTGCTGTTCTGCCTTACATGGCACAGAGCTCCCTTCTTCCCTCCCAGCTCTGATTCCACCAGTCCTGCCTCAGCTTAAGTAACAGGAAAAACAGAGGAAATCATGCTGTAGCCAAATAAAAGAAAATATATCTGAATATAAGAAATTAATAAGAAATAAAAAATAATTTTAAAAGGACTACAGAAATAAAGAACAAAGAAATATATACCTAGAAAGCAAAATATTACATATGATGTTTTTCAAGATATCTTATCGAGATGCCTTATGATAACACAAATAGCTTAAAAAGATATATGTGACCATGAAATTAAAAAAAATGTAACTGCTAAATATGGAAAAGTTGGAAGAGTTACAGTAATATTTTTGCAAATTTATTAACTCCTGCATTTCTTAAGTTCCCATATATCTGTATTTATACATATACCTACATTCACACACACACATAAGTATATGCATATTTCAAAGGCAGATTTTCAGGTACAAAGTCTACAGCAAAACAAATTCTTACCAGGATCTGTTTGTGTCAGTCACAAAAATACTGTTAGGCAAAGTTCATCAATTATCTGAAATTAGATTGTCTACAAAGAAATAACATGAAGAATTAAATACAGCAGTAGAAGAGTTTAGTTAGTAACTAATCTCCTAAAACAAAACTCTGACAAAGCATCTAATAATAATTGATTACAATTTCATCATTTTAAAGGAAGGTATAACTGCTACTATTATCCTACTGTGTAAAAAAAATAATTATACCTTATATGAGTATCCCTTTTAACAAGTTCTTATGAAGAACACAGAATACAGTTACAAAAGACTGCCAAAATGCCATTTTATGCCATATTCAAATATAAGTCCTGAACTTTTCAATTGCCAGAAGCACCGGGAAGAGTCTCATAATGCTCTTTTTCCTACTTCCCTTGATTAGCATCAGTTTTTATATAAAGTCAGACAAGTTAAATGATCTGTGGCAGTGTTTGTTATTGAATATTGAAAGGGACTAGGTTTCATATATGCAGCAATGGATTGAATGTGCCTGAAGAAAAACGTGAAATCAATAAACTACTAGGATATAGTTTATGATACCATATGTTGTCATCAAAGTGGGTGAACAGCAGCCTCTGAAATTCAGAGCCTTAGTGCTGTAAAAGCACTGTGTGTTCAAGAATGAATGCTGGCTTTAGAATTCAGCATGAGGTAAAATAAAATTAGAATTCAGCATTTTCCAACATAAAACCAGGTTCATTAAAATATTCTAATAAAATGAACACAAAAAAAAAAAGATGTCTTAACATAAGTTTTCCTAGCTGTTTTGTGTAAGAGTCATTAAGATTATAATGGAAGGACTTTAGAAATAATGAAGAGTATGGTTAAATAACAAATATTTTACTTTGAATGAAAACAACTTTTCCATTGACAAATAACCAAAAAAAATACAAAAGTTCCAACAAACTCTCCTTAGCTGTGGGCAAGTTCAAAAGTTTGAGGAAGCAGCTCAGCCCCTGAACAGAAATAAGTATATTTTCACTACGTCTGCCACAAACAACAGTACCTCATCATTTAACACATACCAAACAACTTCATTCTGTCTGCCAACTGCATGGGCTTCCTTGTGACACACACACACATGAGATGCTACTGTTTATTTCTGTGAATTTGTAATGTTATCTTACAGGCAATAGACTTGTGTTTAAGACTCTGCAATATTGGAGAATGAAACAAAAACTTGTGTGAGGGAACTGCATTAAACTCTTCATAGCTTTTGCAATAAAGCTGAAATCACTCTCTTCACTCCTTGTTTGCAACACATTTATTAGTTACCACCAATATTATGAAATGTTTTTTTCTGAGCAAAAAGGTCACTTTTTCAATTTTTTTAAAGAGTTTTAAGTACAAGATTGACCTACATATTCCTTTTGTCTGTTAGCTTAGCTAATATCTCTAAATACTGCAGCACAAGCACATCAAAGGCAGGATTAGGTTTATCCAGCCTAAACCTGAACTTCTCATTCCAGTGAATAGAAGGCCAACACATACATGTGGATTTAACATAACTATCCTGTCTGCAATCCATTTAGTCATTTGCTTACGCCTTTCCTTTATATTTCACAAATACGTTTTTATTCCCTATGTCATTCCAAGTCACATATAAAATTTAAATGCATAACTTAAAGGAGCAGAGTATTTATATCTGGGACAACTGGTCCTAATCCTTCTCTATTTTTTTTTTACTCTCCTAGTAGTGATGAGCCTACAGCAGCACTTCAGATTATTTCCTCACAAGACAATAGACAAAATAACAAAAGGCAAAAGACGGGTGGTGCAATAATAATTGACATCAATCAGCTTCTGGACTCCTTTCTTAAAACTTTGGAGTAGGAATTTAGAATTAAGATGTCACAATGTTATTGCTGGGCAATGATCCTCTAATCTGAATGGCTATTCACTACACAAATAATAAAAAATTAGTATTGAATAAATAAAAAGTCCTACATCTTGGTAACTATTGACATGTAAATTTAGTTTCTATTATTTGCTTTATAGTGGGAAAACCCTTAAATTATTATCACATCTTTTTACTATTATTGTAAGTATTTTTTATTTATTACCTAAAATTAAGGAGAGTAAGTCCTCTCAGAGAAACTACTGAAACATAAAATTAGATTATTTCCACGGTTAAGTGGTAAAATAAATGCTAAGCACTGATGCTAAGCAATGGGGAATGAATCAAATGCAACACCCACCTTAAAATATGTCTGAAGTAACAGCTCAAGTACAACAGACGATAGATCAAAACCTATGCAGAACCAAGTGCTCCATGTCACTCATCAAATTGTTAAAATGTAGCTGCTTCACCTGAGAGAGGGGAGAAATCTTCATTGGACATTATTTTTTACTACAATTTTCTCCTCTGTTAGCAAATACTATTTGAAGCAATTCTTGCCTACTTGAGTCCATTGCATTCAGGAACAGTAATACTTCAAACATTTCCTAATAAGGCTATGTCTGGCACTATGATGTTGTCAATTATCTAATAGGACTTGTCCACCCCAATCTACTATATGTTAGAATAATACAGTTTGTAAAGAACAAGATATAAAAGAGGAAAACACTGAAAATAGCATTTCATAATCTTACTGAGGATTTCTTTTGGAAAACACAGAGATTTTGCCCAAACTGAAACTGATATTTACTTATTTAACCAAGTAACTTTTCCCCTCATTTAAAAGATAAATTGTTTTCCTGATTATCAAAGCTGATCTTGAACATAACTGCTGAAATACTAAAGCAGATGTTCAACAATAGCACTATTTCTCTCATGAGAATATTGAGAGTGCATTTTTGAGGATTACGCTGGCAAAATTTCTTTGCACCAAATGAAAAATGGCTTTTTCTACAGCTTTGTTTACCAGGACTCAGAACACTATCAAGGTAACAGACTTCACTCAAGTTCTATTCGAAACACACTGTATCTTTATGGAAGTCATCATCAGATAGCCAAATTATCAAAATATCTTTAAATATGAGATACCTTTTTTGTTTCTTATGACAAGCATGGAAGATCTGTTACTATAATAACCCTCACCCCTCAAGCATGGAAGAAAGTATGTGGGAGGTTCTTCAGATCACTTGGTTTAGACTTGCTAACAGCATATTCTTGTGTTGCAATACTAGTAGTCTTATTTAAAATGCTCTATAAATTTTTCCTAAAATGAAAATTTAACCCTATTGGGAAAATTTCTGGAATTTTTGACAGACAAACCTAAAACAAAGTCTTATATAAAAGATGTAAAATATTATTCAGCAGAACTATTATTCATTTTTTTTTTATTGGCTTTGATTGAACTGCAGTAACTGTTGGTTATTGTTGAGATGCAGCAGAAAAGTAGGGAAGCCTACTTTATTTCCCCCATCCAAGTCAGAGTTGGCCGGTCTTCACAACAGGAAAGCCCTGCTTATCAAACCTGAATTCATTGCATGACAAGGTCACCTACCCAGCTGATCAAGGGAAGCCAGTGGGCGTAACATTTTTGGATTTCAGTAAAGCTTTTGATACTCTCTCTCTCAGTATCCTTCTGGATGAAACATCCAGCTCACAGCTGGATAAATGCATCATGGGGTGGGTGAGCAGCTGGCTCACGGGTCAGACACAAAGGGTGACATCAGTGGATGGGGTGACACCAGACTGGGGACACTTGACTAGTGGGCTTCTGCAGGGCTCCATCCTCAGCCTGTGCCCTTCAACACCTCCAGCAATGACCTAGGCACAGGACTGGAAAGGATACTGTCCTGGGGTGACCTTATGGAGCTGAATTGTAGCCCAATTTTTCTGTTTAGCCTGGAAATAAGTTTTGTGTCTTTAAAACTAATTCCAAGAGTGAAGGGGAAGAGAGGGAACAGCAGTGGAATTTTTTTGTATTTGAAAGCAGAGAGATAAGAGCTTCAGCTCTCTCTCTGGGTGCATGTGGTCTGCAGCATGGACAGGGAATGGGAGAGAGCTCACCTTTGCTTTTAGTTAGTATATTTTAGTTAGCTGAGGGCAGAAGATTTTTGGAATTGTTCAGCTATGGTTCCATCTGGCAACACCATGACTATTGTCCAGGGACCCCCAAGCTGCACTGCAGCAGGGACATCAGACCTGAGCCCCCAGGAGAGACAGCCAAGGACATATCTGTTGCCTTCAGCAGGAAGGCAAGGCAACCTGGTTTCGAAAAGCAGCACGGCGACCCTCCCGCGGTCGCTCGGGCCAGTGACAGATGCTACACCTGTGAGGTGGATGGTCAAAAGGCCTTTATTATCTCATCTCAAGGGGTTTTATAGACTGAGGGACTTCTCTACGTCAGGAGGGTGGTCTTACAGTATTTTCTAGGGGTAGTGTGAGTGGAAAGTTACTAGCTTCTATGTTAGAGGGGCTTACAGGCTTGGCTACATTCCAGGGTGATCCCTATCTCTGGGGTTGGGGGGAGAAGACATTCCTGTAACTTTCCATGACAATCCCGACACCTTCTGTTTGCCTGTCCCTGCTCACCACACATATCCACAAAAAGGACTGTGAAATACAACGGGGCTTTCTAAATTGGCCATCTCCTCAGAACAATGAGAAGTTCCATTGTTTAATATTATTCACTTTCTCAGGTTTGTGAATACTTTGCTTGTCAAATAAATAGGTTTTTTCCAGTTTTCTCAAACTGGAAGAATTGTGTCTTGAAGGAGACACAATTTTCTCGAAGGAGAATTGTGTCTTTCAAACCAGCTGGGGTGGGGGCAGCGTAAATTTGCTTTATAGAGGAGACCACTTCAAAAGTTTCCTTCCAAATTTGCCCTAAACCAGGACAGATAATAAGCAAGTTCAGAGCTGATACAAAGCTGGGAGGAGCTGTTGAACCCTCAGAGGTAGAGAGGCCCTGCAGAGAGACCTCAAAATTTTAGAGGGCTGGGCAGTCACCAACTGTATGAAATTCAATTCAGGATTCTGCACCTGGGGTGGAGAAACCCTGGATGTATGGACAGACTGGATGAGAGGCTGGAGAGCAGTGCTATGGAAAGGGACCAGGGGTTCCTGGTTAATGGCAAGTTGAACATGAGCCAGCAGAGCCCTGGAGGCCAGGAGGGCCACCATGTCTGGGGGTATCACACACAGCATCACCAGACCAGCAAGGGAGGGGATTGTCCTCTGCTCTGCTCTGGGACAGGCTCACCTCCAGTGCTGGGGGCAGTTCTGGGTGCCACAATGTAAGAAGGGTCTAAAGTTATTAGAAAGTGTCCAAAGGAGGGCACTGAAGAATGAAGATGAGCCTTGAGAGGAAGCCATACGGGGAGCAGCTGAGGTCACTTGGTCTGTTCAGCCTGGAGGAGACTGAGGGGAGACCTCACTGCAGGTACAGCTTCCTTGTGAGGGGAAGAGGGGGCACAGGCACTGATCTCTGCTCTGTGGTGACAGGGACAGGACACAAGGGAATGGCCTGAAGCTGTGTCAGGGGATGTTTAGGTTGGATATCAAGATAAGGTTTTTCACCCAGAGAGTGGTTGGTTCACTGGAACAGAGTTCCAGTTGGTTACAGCCCAGCCTGACAGAGTTCAAAGATCATTTGGACAATGTTCTCAGGCACATGACATGGTGTGACTTTTGGGGTGGCCTGCGCAGGGCCAGGAGTTGGACTCAATGATCCTTGTGAGTCCCTTCCAACACAGCATATTCTGTGATTCTGTGAAAATTCTGTAAAAAATTATTTATTTCATTTATTATTATTATTATAAAATGCAGTTATGTTTCCTCTGGGAATTCCTAACAAGTTTAGTCTGAAGTGTGCCCAGACTTGATTCTTTCTGATTTAATGATGAAACCGTAGCATCTGAAATAAAGCTAAAAGAGAAAGGCCATATTTACCCATTATCTTGTAGATTTCAATGATTTCTATTCCTCTACAAGAAATCCCCCAGTACCTCTAATGTTTCTCACAAAAATATAACTATGTAATTTATATAAATATAATTTATCATTTAATCTTCTTTTCTTTGTGTCAGTTTATGGAAGTAAAAATCAAAACAAAAAGAAAGAATGTAAGAGATAAATAAGGGTAGTTTTGGAAAATGGAAAGGCAGAAGTATTCATTTCAGGGAAGGGAGAAAGGTACTTTCTCCACCTGAGTAACATTATAGTAATGGAAATAAGGTGCTATAACCAGTCTGAAAGTGTAACTGTCCTTGTGAGAGACTCAAGAGATTCAAGATAATCCATGGCTCGGTAACAATGTGGAAAAATTGTAGAAAAACCTTTTTTTCAGTATCACCTATATGGGGGTTGCTCTTTTGGGAAAACTAAGAAATCTATGAACTAGATAAATGTACATGAGCTAGTACAGAGCTTTTTGCCTTTAACTTGTTAAAGTAATAATAAGTAACACTTCTACTTTAATTATACATTGCAATACCGTAAAGGTAAAATGAATTCCTCATTGCAGCTTCCAAATTACAGTATATTTATCTGTCAGAATGGGAAGGCTGCATCTCCTAATCTCTTTTCCTTCCCTGAGTACCTCTATTGAATAAATATTAAGTAACTGTTGAATAAAGATGTATCTTTTCTCCTCTTGTGCAAGACTGAATGAGGTTGCACAGGTCTTATGTCAACATTCAGTGCTAGCTATTATTCTTCCTTATTTCTACTGAGAGCTTTCACTTAAACTGTACTACCATTATGAAAACTTCACAGAAATATTTTATATTAATTGGGTATTTACTGTTTAGAAAGATAACAACATGTTGATTTTCTCTATGACACTGAAATCATTACTGTTGATTTCAACATTCCTGCTATTTTGTATTTATTCTTCTAATACAGTAGCTACTTAGGTGGTAACACATAGATAAGAATGATTAAGAACATCTCAATGCATATTTTTCAGAAAAAAACCCACCACTATTGTACCAGATTTTTCCATTAGCAGTGATTTTTAAAAAGTTATTCCATATA
Organism: Calcarius lapponicus; assembly: GCA_039654755.1. Taxonomy (NCBI): domain Eukaryota; kingdom Metazoa; phylum Chordata; class Aves; order Passeriformes; family Fringillidae; genus Calcarius; species Calcarius lapponicus. The sequence goes on along the minus strand of CM077481.1, from coordinate 56,983,863 downwards.
ATACTTTAATATAGGCACAGATCCAGAGGAGGACTTATGAAGTCCTGGCAACAAGGAGGACTTAAGAAGTTATGCTTGGCTTTCAGTGTCAATCATAAACTGACATATGATTTTAAGCTCTTTCTCTCATATTAAAATGGAGGAAAGATTCTGAGTAGAGAGGAATGATCCTTCCTGACCTGCTGGTTATGCTCTCCCAGTGCTGACCAGGAGGCTGAAATCTCCTTTTCACTGCAAGGGCATACTGCTAATCCATCTTCAGTCTGAGTGAGATAACACTGCCTTTCTTTTTCAATTCATCCATGCCTGATCTATTTATAGATTTCTGTAACCTGAGAACTTTGTATAAGACAAGAGATTATACACAAGTTTCACAGCTTTCAAAATGTAAAAAAAGGACAAAGAATAGAGTCAGGCAAAGGGAGAAAAAAGTGAAGACAAGATGAAAAAGAATTAAATTCATCAAAACATCACATCTGAATAGTTGAAGGATTAAAAGCACAATCAGAATTTCAGTGTATGCTGTGACCAGTGTTGTCTTGCATATGCTTGCATAAAAAGACAGAGTTTAAAAAGACCATATTTATAGAGTTATATTTTCTCATGAGTGACAATCACATATAATGCACTCCTTCACACATTATTTGATATTTTTAGCAGGGTTGATATGATTTGATAACTGGAACTGCTAAGTGGTAGCTTATAGTGGCACTTCTCAGCACTTTCAGTCCATCAGCTAATGCATTTATGCACTTCTGCAAAACCTGGAACTCCACTATGTACATATCAATAGAGCACAAGAGCTCAGAAGATTCTATTAACTAAATGTGGACATGAGTTCCATGAGCTACATTTGGTAACTATAGTAAGAAAATACCCTATGACCATAATTACCCAACAGAAATAGAAACCTCTCCTCATGTCTTCTTTACTACCTTCAGAAATAAGAAAAGTATGCAACTTCTTTCTTTAAATTCACAACAAACTTTTTGTCTTTCAGTTTGGTCTCTTCAGTAAGAAAAATTCATACTTGTACTTTTAATTGTTGGTTATGCAAATCAGATAACACCTGTTTCCCTCTAAAATTTTCTTTTAAGAAAATCTGTGGGTAATTTGGGGGCTTTCTTTGGCTTTTCAATAGTGAAGTAATTCCACCCACCTCTCGCACCATAATATCAGAACAATTACATTTTAACTTTTCAAGACACCAACCAATTCCAAAATTCCCTCCATTTTGGAAAATGAAGGACTATGAATAGCAGTGCAATACTGCCTTCAAAATCAAATGTATTAGGGGGCTAGGTGCTGTTCCCAAGGTGTTGATTTGCAAGAGTCTGGAGATTTTAACAAAAGTGGATGAAGATGTTATGGATCCTGAATGACTTCACCTTATGGCTATCTTTGTCATAGCAGTATAATTTTCAGATGCACTGAAATAAGGAAAACAGCTTAATTAAAGCAAGTCAAACAATCCACTGCATTGGATTGTCTTCTCCTACTTGTTTGATGATGCAGCCCCACACACAAATGGTTGTGCTGACAAGCATGTGGTGTTACTGCACAGGAACAGTTCCAGGAGTTCCAGGAAGCATTAAAACAGCTTCCCCACTGAAGCCAGCATCTCATGATGCATTCCTCCAGCCTACAAGCCCTTTTTTCCCAATTACCCCATTAATTCTAATGAGCTTTCTCAGCAAGACCATGAGTTGCCAAAGTTGGGTTTGAAATATATTCTCAGCAAAAGACCACATGTTCCAGCAATATAATTTTTAATAAGAGCAGCAGTCAAAATACTTTTCCTTAATTTTTTTTCATAAACTAAATAACACTGTAAACCAGTAATCATTTCTCTTTGTTCATGTCTCCGTGAACAGCAGTTTATGCATTCACAGGTTTATATGGACATAAATATACACATGCATCCTTATTTAAGGATAATGTACAAACAAGAATATCTCTTGTGATACCCAACAGTCCTGCATCTAATAATAATGGCTTTCAGGGATAACTTCAAAAAGCAGAACCTTGAAATATCATAACAAAGTCATAATTTCTAGTCTGTTGCACTTATAGTCCAGGAAAGCATACTCAACAAACATAATTTCTGTATAAATTGTGTGATATGCGTATTGGCTTCACTGCAGAAATGGCAAGGGCCCAGGTTACTGATTCTTTGCTTCACTGCTTTTAATACAAGTCATCTAACAAGGTAATGAGGTAGACAACACAAAATTTAATATTAATTTTCCATGGCCTATTCAAACCTTTTCCTTATAAGAGTTTTTTTGATTTACCTTAACTAATATCACCTAGTCAGAGTCATCATTATTTGGATCTATTTAAGCAGAACAGTATAAGGGACTGCAATACAGAATGTACCATTGCTAACATTATACCTTGCCTACAGCAAGACAATAAAAGCTTGGCTTTCCAAAGCAAAAGCATTTATATGCAATGCTGCAGTTGATTTCCTTTCTACAACTGATTTTTATTATATTCCATAGCAAGCACTTTCAGCAAATTTAAAGATTATCTGCAATATGCATTCTTGGAATAAACCTGCTGTGGTTATACAAGGAGTTCTATAAACTATTCCTATAGATTCATCTTACAGTTTAATATCCTCAGATTAAAGAGACCACCACAGCATTTTATATGCTGAGGTATGCAGAAAATGCACAGTGGGGAAAATATTTGGTAAATATTACTTCAAGACTTGAACATCTATTCCACATACATAACAGGATATAGTACTGAATCAAATAAATTTTTTTTTATTTTTAGTGATATCTTCATTTGGACTTAGTCTGTACCACAAAAATTATCTTTCCAGTGACCCATTTTTCTATGAACATTAATTAGGCAACACGTGTCAATGAATAAACAGACAGTATTCTCAGTACATAGTTTCTCATCTCACAGCACTACAACAGATAGGAAAACCTCTTCTTGAGCAATGGAATATTGGCTGAAGCTTATTTCAGATTTCCATTCGAACAGTCTTAGAAAAAATGACATTTCCAAAGAAATTTCCTCTGATCTAGAACACCTGCTATTTGCCACATATGAGTGAGTTGCATCATTGAAAATCTACAAAAGTTGAAAGGACTTGGACAATGATACAAATGTAATGTAACTAGCTTTCAGCATACTGTCTTCTGATGTTGGAGTCAGAAATGTCAAGGGTGGCCTCTTGGCCACAGACAAATCCTGTATCCTCAGGTGGCCTGCTTGGCACAGAAGGAGCAAGGATTTGCTCCTGGATAGACTGTGAGAGGATTGTACCCAGAGGCCATCAGAGTCCCAAATACACCCTTAGCAGAAGAAAGTGGGCATCTTCAGCTGACAGTGGGCATCTTCAGCTGCCTTTGTGCAGGGATAAAACACTGGCAACAAGCTGACTCACCATCATTTCCTAGCACATCACAGCTTGTGGTGCCTTTTGATATCTTGTTATCAAGCAAGGTTTGCTGCGAGTGGTTTTGAGTTAGGACTGGTTATTTCTCTTTTTCTGAACCAAAGGACGACATACATGCACTTACAATGCTTGCTTCAAACATATCTACCAAGAAAGCAAATAATATTTTATATATATATATATATATATATATATATATATATATATATATATATATTTCTTGGCAGTGATGACAGCTTCTTTGCTGGCCTTAAAAAATAGATTCTATAGGACTAATATTTTTAAAAAATTCCCTCTTTGTTCTCTTTTTTGCCAGGTAGCTGTGCATTTGCATTTCTTTAATTGCAGAGGTGCTGTTTTCTCAGTTACTCAGTTCATTAGCAGACCCAAGGCTCTGGTGGTATAATTTTTAAAGAGAGATTCATGTTTCTCAAGGATCAATGGAAAAAGCAAAGTCACTACATAATTCCACATTTTATAATGGGGAATTTATTCAAACATGTTTTGGTTACCATTTATTACTGAGGACATCTTACAATTAAATGCCTTCATTTGCACATAAATATTCCCAAAACCTTTTAAATTCCTGTGAAACTCTCTCTGGATTTTCCTTCTTTTTTTTTTTTTTTAATTTTCACTTAGTCTCTCAGCTCTGTCCTGCGACAAGATAGAGTCATGCTGACATAATTAACAGTTCTTTGCTTGCATGTTTGAAGAATCAGTATTTAATTAATAACAGGAGGTTTGTGAAAATTAAAAAAGGTTTGTTTTGAAAGTGCATTTGAGAACACAGGGACAAAGTAAGTTTTCAGGATGGAAACTATCCTTTTTCTTTTTCTCTTGAATTATCACTGTATGAAATAATTGAAACAGTTGCCATCTTTTGCATAGCAGCCAGAAAATCAGACACTGCTTAGGGTCGTGGAGAAGATTTGTTATTAGGTGATACAGAACATTTTCAGAGGAACATGACAAGTTAATTTCCAGGAATCCAAACAAAATATATAACCCAAATTCCCGTATTTATACAAACTCACTTTCACTACTGGCTGCCTTTTAAAGTCATTCTCTTAACAGTGTTTCACTACACTACTATCATTAAAATGGTCACATGAAAATATTTTTCATACTTTTAGCTATTATTTCTCTGCTTATAGATTTTGGTTTTTTAATAATTATGATACTAAAAAAAATATATAGAGAAACTGAAATCTATCCCTCTAGTGATTATTTCCTTCTGACAGTGGTTTGGCTGTGCAGGGGTATCCATGCTGAGAACTGAACTGCTGGCACATTAATTACAGCATGAAGAGCACAGATGCATTTTCTTTGAGTTACCAGAGAAGTATGTAAGGACTCTGCTATATAGGAGCATCTCAGCTGGGACCGCAGTAAAAAAAGTAACCTTACCAGTGTCGACATTATTGCAGTTCCTGGCAGCCAGTTTAGACAAGAGTTAATTTGAAATGCAATTCAGAAAAGGAAGTGTGGGGATCTAACAGCTAAAAACAGATTTTTCCCTTCCCCACCACCACCCTCACTGTGCACATAAATCTTTCTCTTTTTCTCTTGAATTAATTTTCTCCACACTAGCCTTTCTGTTAGTATTGCAGGCCAAATTTTTGCAACTATTTCTACCACCTCCCATCTCCCTTCACATTGAAACTTGCACTCCATGTTATTCATATATGTAATCTCCTAGGTTTACCCCAGGAACTGAGGAAGTGGCATTGCTCTGTGCTCTCTAGAAAGGCCAGGAGATGCCACAACCCAAAACGACCCTGGACAGAGAACATTTGCAGGCACTGACAGCATTGTGCATACCAGAGCACTGCTGAGAGATCTCAGGGTTATTGGCTCAAGAAAATGAGATGGTTGACCATATATAAAGACGTATTTATTAATTTTGGGTAATCTAACTCAATCGTCAATATATAGTATATTTCAGTTTGTTCAGATTTGTGTGCTATTTCACAAAAGCACATCACAGGTGTTTGCAAATGCTGTGGTATAAATCATAAAAATATTTATTCTACATTGTCAGTAAGGTAAAACACCTAATGAATAAAAATAGAGATAGAAGTGTGAATAGCAAGACAGTTTTCCATAAGGAAACCAAGCCAGGTCAGGAGCAGAGAAGCAGCCTGTCTTTGCACCCTGAGGAGTAGCAAAGGCATTGGAGGTTCCCTCCACAAAGCAGGAACGTTTTTTCTGGGAAAGCAGAGAGATTTGATAACCAAATTTCCTGGCCATCTGTGTGTTATTTCACATACCTCAGCACCTCCTGCCACCCAGCCACTGCCCTAGAGCAGTAGGATGCTGCACACCCTGCTTGGTCTGCAGCTGCAAGCACAGAAAGCCACCATCACCCAGCAAAACCATAGTTATGTGGGGGAGCTTGGTCCAGATGCTTCTCCCAGGGAAACCTATGGGAAAAAAAATTTAAAAGTCACCTCTGCTTGCCCTCCTGTTCCCACAGTCCTATTTCCTATTTCACGCTGTTCCCCTACCAGAAAGAACATTTCCCCTCTCCACCTATTTCTTATTAAGCCTGTCTTCAATATGCTTTCGGGTCCCTTATGGAATTAAGACACTTCCATAAACAAAACTCTGAAGAGTGCAGTATTTTAACAAATTACAACAGCCTGGCATTTGTGTCATACATATATGATGCAACTTATAGGAGATTTTATCACCTTTACTTTTCTAACACATGAAGATGTGTTTCTTTGATTTCATCCCTGCTTCTGCTAATTGCAGAGTATCTTCAGAATGGGGCTGCTTTTTACACTCATGTGTTAAAATATGTTGCAAAGAAAACAATAGTATCTTTTTGTCTCCAGTAAGATCCAAATTGAACCATCAGCTTTTAAAAAACAATTATTTTCCCATTTCAGCTAACACAATTCAGCTAATGCTCTTTTTAGGTGGAACATTCATTTTGAATTTACAATTCCAAACATTCATTTTGATCTATTTTGTTGTTATCAACAAGAATCTTTACCCTTTCTCTGTTCTTGTGGTTTGCAGTTCTTTTGGTCTTAAAACAAATAAAGCAGCACTAACTTGACTAGTCAACTCATCCTCACCATTTGCTTCTAGAGACACAGAATAAAGCAAACATTCTTGTTTATTTTTCTTGTGTACCTTAAATTATGGAGGCATCTGGCCAGTCTTTGTGAAGTTTATTACTTTGCTTGTCTGAGCAATACTTCAGGTTATCCTGATAAATAAATAAAGTGAAATTTTTAAATATAGTTTTCGTCTATCTTTGCTTTTCCATAAATAAAGATACTCTTTTTTTTTAAACACTGTGAAAGGAAAAGCAGAAAGTAAAAGGAAAAACATCAGTAAGAAAAATAAATTTTGACAAGGAGCACAGAATTTTCAGCTGCAGACTGTAATGTAATATTTTAGTTCAAACAAAAGCAAAGGAATTTCTATGTAGGTGTAGACAAACAGTAGCAATGCTGTGACCTGTCATTTTTTGTTTCACATGGGAAAGGAATATCAGTAGAGCATATACAGACATCTGAATCTACTTACTAACATCAATAAACACCAGCTATAGAGAAAAAAAATCGCTTCACTAGATTACTTTTCACTGAAAACAGTAACTGCTCTGTTAATGTTATCTTTGAAAATTCTGTTTCATGCTTGACACTCTAAGAACAAGTAAAGTATTTTCTCATTAACAACACTAGAAAGGGATCAGTTCTGAATTAACATTTATTCATTAGCAACACAGTTCATTAACAACACTAGAAAGGGATCAGTTCTGAATTAACATTTACCTGAATAGAAAGATCTAAACAGGAGAGACCTTTACATACAAGTAATTTTAATGCCTGTCTCTCAGAAAGACAGTCTAAATGTGTAAATGTGTAAACGTAATGTGCAAATGTGCTTATTACATTAAATTTGGTCCAAACTGAAGTTGGCCTAATTAAGGAAACAACCTTTTATCTCATGAGAGGTTTAAAAAAATATTTAAAAGAAAAAAATACCCTCAAAAATGTTTCATGTAAAAATCTATTAGAACTAGATTGGAACAGAAAAAAAAAAAAAGACAAACATCAGTATGAGTTGTTTGGGTCTTATTTCAGGTTCTCAAGTGCAAAGTCTTTCAGTAGAAAAGCCTTTTATACATCTTTGTTTAAAAAAAAAACAACAAATAAACTAGTCTCAGTTCAATAGTGATGATGTGCTTGGTATTGTTATTTTGTTGCGGAAATTACATATGCCTCTTTTTGATTTTGTTACACTTCTATCATATAGCAACTATGTCTAAGGAAAATTTTCTTACTAAAAAAAAAGGAAGATAAAAATAAGTCTATAATTTAAGTACAATGGTTTTAATACTTTGATCCTGTTCCTATCTTCTGTAAGAAAAACATTAAAACCATGAGAATTTTTTTACCACATTATTTTATTCACACCATTTTTCTACTGAGAAGGATATGACAAAAGAGAGAAACTTAAAGTTCAAATTAGGTTTTTTTAGCAATTTAAAGAACTGTTTTTAAAATAAAATATTTAATAAATTGATTGGAAAAGTATAATGAAGTAGGAAAAAACATGGATCTTTCTAATATTTTGACTCACATCATGATGTCAGAAAACAGACACACTAGAGGAACACATATAAAAGTACACTGAAAGCAAATTTTCCTGTTAAATACCTGTTTTTTCTGTCCTCTGATGAGGAAATTACAGTTTTACCTACAAAGTTACTGCTCCATTCAGCATTGTGAGAGAGTTTGATAATGCATCTGTTATAGTAAAATATCATAACAGAGGCATTTCCTTTTCTTCTCCATGGTAAGAAGATTTTCCACAGGATGACAAAACATTTATTCTGTTGCTTTTGAGCAGGTAATTACCCTCTTCAATGAAAGCAGAAAAATTTTCAGTTTCTTTGCATTTGATACAAATTCTCTCCATTGAAAATCTGTTGATGCACTGTCCCTCAGAGCTTAATGCAGCCTGTCAATTCTCACATCAAAGTCACAACAGCACCTGGACTTTGCCCTTCTTCAGAGACAGCCAACCTTTGTTTTTGGATGATGACCTATTGTATCTCACCCAAGACTAAGTAATAACAATATCATCTGATAATCACAGAAGTAGGTAACTGCTTATGCAAAACAATCCACACACAAATGTTCATTTTTGTCTTTGTTTCATTTTCAATTTTAAACAGACTTCTTAATTCAGACAGACACCTACTTTTACCAATTTAGCATTCAATAAAATGTCACAGTACATAAGCAATTTTCTGAGACTACAGCTGAAGCTTCGCCACCCTCTTCAGTGACAGAGCCACAGTCAAGGTCTCCTGCAGCAAGGTCTAAAACTGACATTTCTGAAATGGCACTGCATGAATAAGTACAATGAAAAAATAAACAGAAAAGGCAGAATAGACAGAAAGAGAGGGGCTAATAAAGGAATGAGAACAGTGAAGGAAATGAAAAGGAGGCATGCACACCTTATCAGTACCTCTCCACACAGTGGGGGAGATTGCTTGCTCATTTGGTTCTCGTGCACAGATTTCTTTCAAATCCTACCTGTCAATTCCCATTCTGCCAAACTGAGAATATGTGGATTTTTTTTTTAAGTATTGTTTTTACTCTTTATTTTATGATAACTCAGTCACTTCTCATCAGTCTTTGACTAGCATTTTAAATGTTGTGGGTACTTCACTTCATGGCACAGAATTTACTCATCAAAGGACACTGAAAGCATTAAAGGTCTTTCTATGCCTAACAGAGCTTTAGGCATCAACCAGTAATAGCTGATGATGCAACATTTTATGTGTATGTTTACTTTACTAGAAAAGAGTTATTCAACCTTTACATTCAAGGTAGGGATTGTAACTTATTAAGACTTAATTTTCAAACTAGGACAAAAGAAAGCTATGGCCATGAGTGATGTTATATTTCTGCTACAGCCAAAGTGTGTAACTTTCATCCTCAAGAAGCATGCAGAACTGCATATTTGCTCCTGAAGCATTTGCCAGGTTGTACTTCTAGCAAAATGAAAAAAATTACGACTCTTGGAAAAGTGTGTAAAGCTGAAATCATGAAAGGTGGATTTAGACCTGGTGTCTAGCACCCAAGTGTAACTTGAAGAATTACGTGATTACTTTCTTGTGCTACAATTTCTATTTCTTATTTACTCCTAGAATGGTTGATTTTTTTTTTTCCTAGAAGAAACTTCTGCAGCACAGATGATGCAGAAGCACCATATCTGCAATTGACAGGATTTCATCCTTGAATATAGCAATTTGTACTGGTATTGACATGTTCTTTAGATTCCACAACTCTTTTTTGAGTTTAGTGAGTCAGGGTACACTACCCTGGGTTTATGACTGAATGTTTTGCATAAAGACATGCACATATGCACATACACAGTTACCTGAATGTGCTAATACACTTACTGAGCCTTCTCTGAACATAAAATATGTGCATAGTCCCTCATGGCTCAAAAGCAACAATCCAGTTTCTTGACTTTTTTTTTTACCATTTCATTAAATTTACAGGAACTTGCCATCTTCTCTTTTTCAGCTTAGTTTAAACTGACCTATGATTAGAAGGTTTTGGAGGATAAACAAGAAAAAACTTTTGAATAATCTTTTTTTACTCAGGAAACTGAGACCCTTTGTGTTCCCTTTTGTATTACACCTAGCAGATGGGAGTTCCTTTATGGAAATTCAGTGCAAGTAATAATAATTGTAAATATGCCTACAGTAAAAAAGTAAAGGAGTACTTCTGGTTTGTATTTAATATATTGCTTGGAAAGAGATATAAATTAAGCTTTAAACAGCCATTATTACCATATGCCTCTTAGAGACAGCTTTCAGTTCTCTTGTACTTTCTAATTTTCATTTTCTGTAGAAGAGAAAATTTCTTACATACAAAAATATGCTAGTTCAGAGACACTATACTTTTTTTCCTATGCAAAGCTTAAACTTTGTTTTGTAAAACATTTTTTGTGTTAGAAATCACAAAGAAACAAATGAGATAGATATAAGTAGAGAAAAAAGCTAGTGGAACAAAAGTTGTTTTCATAATATTTTTAACACTGTTTACAGAGGGATATGAAATACTGGACATCCCCCTGAGAAAGTAGAAGATTATTGCTAAGTAACAGTATACAGCAGTCATGGATGTTTTGGAAAAGATGTAAAGCCTATGTATGAAGAGAAAGGGAAAATGAGAATGGAAAAATAAGTACTTTCCATGCCTCTGTGCCCTAAGTTTTTTCTTGGCAGACAGAGACATGCAGCATGGCAGCAGCCCATTAGCTCACAGCTTTTCTGAGCTATGCTAACAGTAGTAAAGAGGTGGCAGCTCCATCATTTACACTGAATGATGAACCATCACATAGTGCTATCAGTGTAGAGGTACAGCTAGCTCTGAGATGGCAGAAGTCCTCTGATGCAAAATTTTCCCCTTCCACTCTGTGACCTCTAAAAAGGATATATTGTTGTACAATACATCCATGTAGTGTGGAGACCTGCCCAGGTTTTCCATTCCAGCAGAACTCTGGCCATCCCTGCAGCATACCTCTAGCTGAGTACAAGACACTGTCCTACTGCACTCAGGACATGTGAGCAAAGGCCATGACATCAAGTTATTGCTATACAAGATTGAGAGCTCTTAGTCTTCATGCTGTGGGACTGTCTAGGTCCACTAAGCCACAGGTCAGTAAAAGATCTCTCTCAAATTCCCAGAATGAGAAACCTCTTTTGAAGGAACACATGATTGTTTTGGCACCGTCTGAAATACAAAAATGAATGCTACTCATTGACTTCTGTGCAAAAATTCTTTTTTATTCTGACTACCAAATAAGTCACTCTAATCCACTGTCTTACATGTTCATTGTGTGTTAAAATAACACCTAAAGTGATAAGATAGCTGACAAGAGCACATCTTCATCAAGAATAGAGGAATGGATCCTCAGGACTGAAAATAATATAATTGAACTCTTTGTAAAGGGAGTAGTCCAAGCTCATATTACTCATCTTTAGTGATTTTAAAAGAATATGCAGATAAAGTCAGCTCTTTAAGATAATTTGAATGCTTAAAGATTTATACTATTACTTAATTGGTATTTCGGCAGGACCTGATGTCTGAATCTTATTTAAACTTCTGAAAAATTCCCTGCTGGTGTCCATCATCATTTTGTTTAAAAGTCTGGTCCCAGTTCTACGTTTCAAAGATTTAACAGAGAACTAGGATAATTTTAAATCCTTTCTTTGTGATCTTGAGCCCACTCTCTGAGTAGGCTTCTAAAGGCCTTGCTTACATGTGTTTTTCTTTCTCAAGTAATCTACTGTGTCTGAAGTCTGAGAAAAGCTGTGATAGTAATTTTCCTTAACTACACATTGCTTTCTCATTTAAAACAACAGGGAGTGAAATGCCACTGTTTCAAACTGAAACCTAATTACAAGAGAAGCCATAACTGAAGATTAATGATAAAGGCCTCACGACCTCCGCCACCAAGGCCATCATCTGCTAACATTAATTTTGTCACCGATTCTGGATGCAGGTATACCCAATTGCCTGGCCTTCTTTTCCCCTTTCTTCCCTCCTGACTCCCAGCAGGTGTCAGTACCGTATGGATGTTCTCTTCCAAGCTTGTTGCAGAGAGAGGTGCCCTAAAGGAAGGCGCGGAGTGACTGACGCTGTCTAAAGCCAGTGCTGTCCCAAGGACAGCCGTGCGGCTTCATGGAGCTTCACAGGCATCCCTCTGCCCCGTATGTCTGACTTTGCACTGAGGTAATTCAGTGCAAAAAATACTGTTATGATTTCTACATTGACCAAACTTTTGTGTCTCCTGACAGAAAAACCTATAGAATACTTTTCTAGTAATTTTTGTGACATAAATATGACAGAAATTATTTTCTATATCAAGCTACATTCAGAGTTTCAGTTTTATTTCTATTTGTGCTGAAGTGTTTATTTCTATTTGTGCTGAAATCACTAAACCATAACAAAACAATAAGAGGACACAGAATAAGGAATTGTCTTTGTGCAGTATCTTGGAGATGTGATACCCTTCACTGCATCCTCAGGCAAATGAACTTTAGACCCACCAAATTAATTATTTGATTTCAAGGCAAATTAATTGAACATCAATACTATTGAATACTCCTGCAATGTTCCAGTAGGTTTAACACGTGGTTATGTCATCACTCTCTTTTAAGAGCCAGCTTCCTGGTCTAGACTACAAATCCCATGAGGCCTTACAGAAACTCAGGGGAATGTTAAGTTTATGTCCAAAAGATAGACATAAATGCTTCATGTTTGACCAGGAAACTTCACTGAAACCTCTGAATTTGCAAATGTCAAATCCTTTGGTGATTTGTTTGTTTCTGTAAAAAGTTCATTTGGGGTTCCATAATAATATATTGTGTGAAAATGTTATTCCACATCACCAAAAAACAAATAATTAACTCATGTCAAACAGTCAGAAAGAAACTTCAACTTCAGTGCAATCCTTTGTAAATCAGTTACATTTCATCTTCTCAATTTAACAAGAAGATATTCAAACAGAGGCTGTAGTTTTTAAGAATGTGCCCCACTTCACTCATCTCTCACACACTGAACATAACATGGAGAATTTTTGCTTGTTTAGCTCAGTTCTCATGGAACACTTCAACACTGCAAAACTCCTTTTCATCCTCTTAATTCTGTATGGCAGAAAAAAAAACTGTTGCAGAAATGTGTCTCCAGTATCAGTAATCACCTCTTTAGTGATTAGGCCATATTAGGCCACCTCTTAGGCCATATTCTAGAATGACAGATTCTGTTGTTCCCTCCAACGTAGGAGCATTTTGCAGCATATCAGTGAATCTTCCTCATTTGTTAATGCTGATAATGATTTCTTCTGGTGCTATTAATTCTCATATCTTTCAGAAAGCGTCAAGAAGAATGTTAGGAATTAGGTATTTATTGTAAATATCTCCAAAAGACTTAATTTGAAGATCAGTTAAATTTCTTCTTGTCCAGTTTTGAATATTGGTCACTTATGCTGGTTTTGGCTGGGATAAAACCTGACAGTGGTTAATATGAGCCCTCAAAACAGTATGTTTTGGATTTGTGCTGGACACAGGGATGTTTTGTTATTGCTGAGCAGGGCTTACACAGAGCCAAGGCCTGTTCTGCTAGTCATGCTGCCGCGCTGGCGAAAGGGCTGGTTGTGCATGGGAGGCTGGGAGGAGACACAGCCAGGACAGGTGACACAGAGTGACCAAAGAGGTATTCCAGATCATCTGACATCATGGTCAGTGCATAAACCTGAGGGAAGAAGGAGGAAGGGGGAAATGTCTGGAGTGGGGATGTTTGTCTTCCCGAGTCACTGTCATCTCTGACGGGTCCTGCTCTCCCGGAGATGGGTGAACATCTGCCTGTCATGGGAAGCAGTGAACTGATTCCTTGTTTTACCTTCTTTGTGTGTGTGGCCTTTGTTGTAACTGCCTTTCTCTCTCAATCCATGAGTTTTTTGGCTTTTGCTCTTCTGATCCTCTTCCCAGTCCTACTGGTGCGGGACTGAAGGAGTGACTGCTTAGGACTTGGTGTCAACTGGGGTTAAACCACACCTGCAGTGCAACTGAGATTAAGGTAAAGTACATGTAGAAATTCAATTATGGAATCCAGAATACACCACACACTCATAAAGAGAACTTGCCTACCAAACAGGTTTTTTCCATTCCATGAGGGCCCTCACAAAGGAGGAAGCATCAATTGTGAATTTGGGATGTGCATATTCATTTTCTGGAACAATTTCCACAGTCTCCCATTTCCATCATTTTGACAGGAAATTCTTTTATCTTAGTCTGAATGTTTCTTTCTCCCACTTGAGCTCACTTAGCTATGACTGGAGAAAGTTGAAGAAAGGAGTGAGCATTTGGTAGTCAGGCAGGTAAAATAACTGCCGTTTTTGAAACACATTTATATTTTCCCCATTCTTTGGGAAGTACTATTTGCTTATTAGTAGTTCTTGTTTGCCAGAAACACTGTAACTGTGTTATGAGTTCATGACAAAGTACCTTTCTGACACAGGAAAGGGAGAATGAAATTCTGCATTCACTGGGAGAACGAAATTCTGCAAATTTTTAAAGTCTGTTTTAATTTGACAGTTTCAAAATACAAAACTACATGCCTGCTTTGTTATATGGTAGGCAGTAAGTTATTTTCACCAGACTCCTAGAAACAGCTGTAATTTACAGAGGACATCCCCAAAATTGTCTGTGTTTTTATTTCATATAGCATTTACTTTCTATATTAGTTAGAAAACTATAAAGGTTCAGGAAATGAGAGTTCCTAGGGTTAGATAGTACACAAATAAAAATATAAATCCTCCACTAATTAAAAAATTAAAATAAATCTACTCAATTAACATGTTACTGCATCTTCAAGTCCTATTGTCATATTAAGCACCTGAGCAAAATGTACAACACAGTAAGAAAACCACATTTTTATTGATTTATTTAAAAAATTAATGAGCAGCTTTCTTGTCAAGCTTAGGACCCTTCTAACCTAAATTTTATTTTCTTTTCTATTTAGCTTTAGGTGTGAAAGAGAAAGAGGACTCTTAAAATAAATCAAAGATATTTTGTGACAAAATGTCATTACATGGCATTACATTTTGTGAAAAACATTATGCCTGAACTTCCAGCAAAACCAAAATATGACTACTCCAAAAGTGTACTGTATCAGCTAAAAAATGTCAACAAAATTCCAGAAAGTGAAAGAGGAAAACAGACTGTACAGGTCCAATAGCTTCAGCTCAAAGCAAAAGCAGAAACAGAAAAATAGCCATTCCCTCCCACTGCCTATGGACTTAATAACAGATGGGCCTCTGTGCTGGAAAACATTCTCTGAGGAGAGGCTGAGGACTCTGGGCTTGCCTAAGGTGGAAAAGGGGGATTGAGGGGTGACCTCATTGTTCTCTGTAGCTTCCTGGTGATTAGGATGTGGAGAGGGAGGTATGGATTTTGCCTCCCTGGCGTCTAGTGACATGGGAATGGCTCAAAGCTGCACCATGGGAGATTCAGACTGGGCATCTGGAAGCATCATTTAACTGAGATGGTGGTCAGACACTGGAACAGGCTCCCTTGAGAAGTGGTTGATACTCCAAGCTTCTCTGTGTTTAAGAGTCATTTTAACAGTGTTCTTAACAGTGTGTTTGGTCAGCCCTGAAGTTGGGGTTCTTGCCTTTTTCTTATCTTTTGTTTTCTTCCTTCTCTCAAGCAGAATAACTCTGTGGCCCCCAAGGGCTGTAGGCAATGGTAATGCAGCTGCTGTAGGGGACAGGTCTGGGACAAGGACAGGGTGGACAGTGCTCAGGGTGGGTCAGTGTGTGAGACACTGCACAATATTTTTCTTGATTTTTTTAAGCATTACCTGTAGCACAACAAGTTAAAAGGCAGAAAACAGCTTTAATACAGTTTATTTTGAAAGAGAATGTATTTAAAAACTGTGCCAAGATAATAACATGTGCTATAGAAGTTATGACATTCACAGCTCCAGACTTTACAGAAAAAAAAATGTACTCTGTAGGTATTAAAAGCAGCATTCGATTTAATTCTTTATTTTATCGCCATAATATTAAACCAGTCAAATCATAACTTTGTTTTTGAAGCATCAGTTCATCTTCAGAAAATGAACAAAAGTTTATAGTTATGTATATTCCTAGTTAAAACATTCCTAAATATATAGCACAAGAAGTTCTTACAAGCTTATTTTTAAAGAAAAGCTATCAGATATGGAGCTGCCACACCCAAGTGGAGTAATTTAAACTAAATTGTTTGTCTGAAAAGCAAACCAAATTTGTATCTGAACTTTGAAACTACACCGCATGTGTCTAATTGTTTAATCATCCCCTTCCATTTCAGAACTTTATTCCATTAATAAACAATTAAAGAAAGTACTTCCAAAGTTCACCTTAAGTATTTGATATCTTAAAATGTTAATTAGTTTATATAAAATTTCAAATAAACATTATAATGCTAAAATAAAAGACTTCTTGTTTACAGCTGACAAAATAAGAAAAAGTTTTCAATACGATAGCAATCTATCAAGCTTCCTGAGATAGCCTGCTTGCTTTAACCCACAGCTCTAAGAAAAAAACTCTTCTAAAGCATTTCGTGAATCTGAGTATCTCAAATCTACCTTAATTAGTCTGAATAGATGGATACAGTGTCCCTTCCATGGAAGTGTTCAAAGCCACTATGGATGGGGCTCTAAGCAACTTGGTCTGTTGGAAGGTGTCCGTGGCAGAGGGTTTGGAACCAGATAATTTTTAAGATCCCTTACCAATGAGGCCATTTTATGATATGGAGGAAAAAAAAGTAAACTAGCAAGTAGTGTTTAATCCAGTTCAAAAATTCCTTGCAGATAAAATACAAGTTCCATTTCTCTTTTGAACATATTTGTGAATTAACTATTGGATAGACAACTATAAATATACAAATATAAAAGTAGAATATACTGAGACCACTATCAAAGCAATTACTTAAAGTCTTTGGCTCAAAGACCTTACTGAACTGTCATTCTAATTCTGCATGCAGCTTAGACAAAAAGTGGTAAATAGACTGCAACATACCCTAGTCTAATCACTTACACTGAAGCAAACAGCTGAATCTCAATATTAAAATTCTTTATCACAACAGGAAAATAAATCTTAGTTATTTATTTTACTGTGTTACACAATTGATTTAAAAACAGAACGAATGGGACACTTCATCCAGGTTGACTGACTACCTATAGGAAATTGTTGTTTTGTGCTGAATGGGAAAAATAATGTCAACGGAAATTATCTATGACTCAAATTGAGCACATATGACTATAGGTGGAAATCAACAGTAACATGAAAGCTAATCAAGAATTGAGAAGAACTGCTCACAAAAGTTTCATATGCTTTTGATTCATATACTTGTTTCATATGCCTTTGGTCTAAAGGTCTACATATGGTTGGAAAAAGTATCTGGAACAAAGAGAAGAAACCAGAAGTTTGTGATTAAAATGACAAATTAATTGCCATTAAAAAATACTAAATTCAGGCCATTATTCAGGTGATTATGGTGCCGATAAGGATAAAATATCTCATAGAAGATTTTTAAAAGTACAAAAAAATATCAAAGAAACATAAATCTTCTTCACTACTCAGAGTGCTGATGGTCTCTGAATATAGAAAAGGAGACAACAAAGAAGATGTTGTGGTAGGGATGTGTTGAAGAAATCCAGATTCAGAAAGACAATCATTAGACCAAGGCTTTCTTTGTACAACAAACAGAATTTCAAGGTCATCTAGAATTAGAGCTCACTAGCTGTTTCATTAGGAAAGGGATATTGTAGAATATGGGTTGTCCAGTGAAATCTTAGAATGAGTATTCCATTCAAGGCAGAATGTTTTTAAAAGACTGTTACTACAAAGGAATGAAAAACAGCAACCTCTTTAGAACACAGAGAGGATAAAATTCTTGGTTTCCCCTATCTTATTTAAAGACAAACAAGGAAACAAAAAACATGGGGGAAAAACCCCTTTGGGTCATTTGAAGAATATGCTTGAGAAGAAAAGAAAACAATAACAGAATTGCAGTTATAAATTTTTATTATGCTTAATCACTCAATATACATAATGCATGTATTAAAAATCTAATGCAAAAATGAATTTACCTCACTACAGGCGCTGTTAATTGTAGATGTATTATTTTCACACCTGACATAATTTGAAATGGAACACATTGTATTTTCATTTTCTAATTGGGAACTGGCTGCCTTGAGTCCTGTACTTCTAAAAAAGTAAGACACAATGTGTTCAATGCGCTTAGAAAGAATTTGGAAAAGGCGCACCATACATTACTTAGTCCAAGCCATTCACTGAACAGACTAGTAATGCACAGAGCAAGAATGCTGTTATAGAACTTAGAGTTTCCAGACTAATTATTTAGATAAATAACCTGAGTTTTATCTCTTTCATCATTTCTATTCTAAGATAAGAATTACTCATGAATTCTGTCACTGTACTGGGAGCTGATGTGTTAGGTTCCTATGCAGACATTGGCTAAACTTAAAAGTGAAAACCTGTGAGCACTTTCTAGTCTGCAAATACACACACAAAGATATAACACTAATTTGTGATATTGACACATAATCTCTTCAGTGAAAAATTGAATGAAACTTTACTTTTAAGTAATTTAAACACAATTGCTGTGACCAGTAGAATTACTTGAGACTTTTTTCCCTTTTAAACCACATAAATACTGTTGTTGTCATCATTGTCTTACTTTTGTATGCTATTTACAAACTCTTTTGGATTAAGATGTTTTTCTGCTATTCACACTAAAGAGTCATTCATTACTGGAGCAAATCCCACACAAAATACACTTCAAGACATATATTCCTTGTATTTGCTGGCGTGGTATTGTTGTTCTGATTTTAGGTGACTACTCTTTGCTGGCCATAGACGTGATTTAAGTGTACAGCTGTTGTAAGCATCATTCTATCAAGTTAAGTAGGAGGAATATTCAAATTTACCTTAGTGTGGTGAAAAGTGGAGGCTATTGCCATAGGGATGGAGTACCTGGTACAGCTAATGGGTATCTAAGCCATATGAGGAAAAGTGTTTCCCTGGTAACAGACTCTTAACAGTATGGGGGTTGTGGAATAGATGTGTGCACGCCCCTAAGAGTCACAGGAGAAAGTCAAACAAGCAGGAGTCCTAGGGTGAAGTCATGAAACAAAGCAACCTTAGAGCAGAGCTATAACAGGCAAAAAAGATTCTGATTTCTAAGTAGGACACTCTCCTTTAGACATAGTTTTTCCTGAATGCAGCAAAACAGAACATTGTTTAGTCTCAGTAATGGACAAGATATCAACAAACTGGTATATATTCACTGTTAGTTCTTCTTCCTAAGAGAAACATATCAGCAAAAAGAAAAAATAACCTCGTTATTTATTTAGCTAACTAAAACCACTTAATATGCAGGAGATGTTACTGAAAAGGTTACCAAGGGTGTTTTGCTTGAAGGCAATGTGGGTTTTGCAAATGGTAGTTGTTACATAAATAAGTCAAATGAAAAACAGATGGTTATTCTAATTCTTTCCAGCATGTAGTTCTTATTATCAATAAATCATAGAGAATTAATGAAGACAGTGTTACAGATGTGAAAAGAACCTACTTGAATGAACATAGTTAGTAAATTTGATTTATTCAGATAGTTTACTGTGGTAAAACATGTACTGACTTAAGGGTTAACAGAAATAATAATTTATTTTTACAATTCATTTTAGTGTGGCAGTTCAATGAGATTAGCAATAAAAAAAATCATCCTTAGAAACAGCACTTTAGGGTTCTTCATAATACAGCTCTGAAACTTGTAAAAAGGGTAAGTTCAAATACTCAGCTTCTCAGGTTTTACTGAAGGCTTTCTGTAATATGCTCAAAATAAAGGAAAAGAATAAAGATTATGCTCAAGGAGTCCTAACTCAAGGAAAGAGATGACACTTCAGAGACACAGTGCCTAAGAATGCCCAATAGCAGACTATCTAAAGGACTTCTTCAGCAACCCCAAGGCATTTTGTCATCTGAGCAAAATTCATCACTAGCACAGTTACAGCAGAAGCAGTTGGATAGAAGATTTAGATAAAAGAGTACAGGATAAGGAACTTTAGTACTCCTGGGCTTTTGACCTATGGAATGTATGAAGTCAGTAGAATCTTCAGTCAAGGAGTCCTACAAGCCACTGGACATAAGAACTAAAGAGGTCAAAGGCATGTGATGTGATTTAATCTATTTTCCTTCTCCAGTTTTTCAGAAAGTGCATAGTATTTTCCAGTCTATACAGGTTTAAAATTATAGAATAACAGGGTTCCTTGTAGGACAGGATGAAGGAAAATATGTGGTAAACTTAATGATACATATTTTGAATTCTGTTTTCTCTATTTTTCCTATCAAGTACTTGGATGTGTAGCTTAAGCATCACTAGATCTAGTATTTTCAGCATTTGTATTTGCACTTTATTATGAGATCCCTGACTGCATATTAAAAACAGGACTACTTTCTGAAAAGCATCCAAAAATCTCAAGAAAAGTATAAATGTAAGCATAAATATTACCCCAAAAATTGATTTAACAAATCTTATCTCAAACAATTCCTAATAAAAACATATAGTCAAAAGATGGAAAAACATAGAGGTTTTCTTTTATTATTGAGTAATATAGTAGAGTCAATAATGTTAATTTCTTCAAGGTGTTTCTATAGGTATGAAATATTTTATTCAGAACTGGTTAAACATGCAGGAAGATATTAATACCGTATCTATAGGGAACTCAGCCCACTATTTTGAGATTGAGTGATAAAAAGCACAGCATTGTAAAGTTGGTACGATGCGCTGCCATCCACCTCTGCCCACGTTTGTGACTGAGAGCAAATCTTCCCTTGGGAGGTAGGGCTTATGAAAATCCTGGTAGACATCCTCAGTGAGAAATAAATATCAGGGAAAGTGCACACACACACTCAGCATACATAGAATTATCCTTTTTTTAAATAAGAATTGGACTAATTATTTCTGACTAAGAAAATTGATTTGCTGCCAGGTATCAGTAGTTGCCTATGGACATAGTCTTTAACAAAAACTAAATGTACATATATGTGACAGAAATGATCTACAGAAAAACACAACTGAAAATTTAGGCATTTGTGATAGATCTTTTATTTATAGCAAAATATAAACTGTCCTGATAATCAGAGATAAAAGTCAAGTTGTGTGGAAAATCTTGAAATTAAGTGCCAGATGTTATTTTAGAAATGTTATGTCCTTCTCTTTAAATGTGTCTCTTGTTTCACCTGGTCACATCCTTTACTTTGGAACACCTCCTCATATTGCTTTTATTGACACTTTTTTTTTTTTTTTTACTAACACTGTAGTTAATTATAAAAGGCGTCAGCCTATAGCCTTTGAAGACACCTCTTTCTATGTTATAACTCTAAGCTTTTCAATTCACAAGGTAGGTCTCTGCCTATCACTTAAATCTAGTTAGCATGAAGGCAAAGGGCTGTATTCAGGATTAGGTCTTGCCAATTATAAATGAGACCTGTGACAAAATCCCATTAAATTTGAACAATTTTCAGTGGCTTTCATTTGCCTAGCACCTTATCACCTCTCAGATCACACGCTTTTTCTTCCTTATTGATTTCTGTCTCACTATTTGTTGTACTAATTTCTAGTATCTGCCATACTGACTGCTGCATTTTGATTGCCCATAAATTTGTCTTTTAAGTTCCACATTTTTGACTTCCTTATTACTTGTTTTAATATTATCTGCAATATTATCTAATGTTGTCTTTCTATAGATTTACTGCTGTTTTCCTATTCCTCTTAAGGCAGTTATCTGTCTGACTCTATAACCTCCCCTTTTTGCCTTTCCATATCTGTCATATTGTTCTCCTTTATCTTCAAATTCTTCAAGCTTTCTTTAGTTTGTGACAATGGATACTGAGCTACTGATTTTTCAAGCTTATAACAGAGTCATAGAATGATGCCTTTTGCCACTGTCCAGCTAGGTGTCTGATGTATTTTCTCATTTGACTTGTATAGTCACCCCTTAACTCTACCCCCTTTCTTCCAGGAAGGGAGGGAATGACATCTTCCCCACCTTAAACAGCAGTGTGAGGAGGAAAAAAAAAAGAAAAAGCTTTTCAGTATATGTTGTAATCTTGTTTGAAGCATTTTATCTATCCTGTTGAAGACAGGAAAAAAATGTTATGACTCAGGTGGCCATTTATTTATGTATGAATAGCAAAAATCTCAAATACCCATTCACGAAAACATATTTGAACCAGCTGCTCAAAGAAACTCAAATTAAAAATGCATTCTTTCAAAACAACACCCAGGAAAAAAAATCACAAAACTGAAAAGGAATAGGTTACATTCATCAGATAAAAGTGTCAGATAAAAGATATACTGATCACTGTCATTGTCTGTGCCTCTCATGCTTCACAGCTAAATTCTTGATAGCGGAACATATAAGACCACAGCATCTGATTGACACTGATAGATCTTGCATTTTGTTGGTATTTTTTATTTTTGCTGGTGTTTTTCTTTTAGCTCTTGGAAAGTATGTTTTGGAACTAAGATGGTTGCTGTCTTTTGAAAAATGATGTGTTCTTTGGGCTTATGAAATCTCAGTCTCTCTGTCATGACAAATATTCATAAATTAAACAAATTACCCAGTGTACTTTCACAGTTTGCTTTAGAAACTTCTTATGCTTGTGAGACCAGTTAATTTTTTTTTTCTCTTTTAAATTTTTCAGTTCCTTTCTATTATTAAATATATGTTCCAACTGTTGGCCTGGAAGTACTAATTTTGATTTCAGCTGAGAATCTTGAAACTGTCACTTAGAAGCCTAAACATTTAGGGGTCACCTCATGCACAATGTAGAAGGGAGCAGGAACACATCTCTTGCTTGTTGCACATGGCTTTCAGCCATTGTTTTTCATCTTTTTGGATGCTATCTCACAAGTCTGACAAATACTTGGTTGTATAGTGATATTTTAGACCTGCACATTTATACACTAGTAATAGTTCTGGAAACCCTGGCAGTACCTACATCATATGTTCTGATTCAGAACAAAAAAAACAACAAGTGGATATTAAATTAAATATTTAATTTAAAATGCATTTGAATTCATCTTTCTTCTTTCATACCTTATGCCCTCTAATTAGAGAAAATTTTATTTTAAGGTTGTTTCTTCTCTTTGGATCTGTGAGAATTTTTCCTGTGTCTCTGAATGCCCCCATTCATTTTTTTCTCACATTCACTATCAAGTTCAAAGATCTATTCTTCCTATAGAATGTACCATTCACTTCCTTTTCTTCTTGAAATAGTTTCTGGCATTTTATTGTTCCAAGTTATCTTAAACTACTTTTGCTGCATTCACCTTTTCTAATAATTTTTATAGTATGGGGTTTTTGTGTGTGACAGCCAAATGTTCTCTATCTGGGTTTATCTTTTTATCAACAGTAATCAGATGTATTAGTTCTCTTTTTGGTACATGTACCATATTGTTTTTGATAACATAAGGAAGATGTGCTGTAAAATACACAAATACTAAACTGAAATGGTAATATTGGAAGCTGAGTTAATAATTATATATCTGTATCTTCTTTGTATGGGACTCAATTTCCTCTTTTTTTAGGAAAATAATTTTTTCAGTAATTTTATAGAGGATGCTTCATTCAGTTATGAAACAACTGATGTTTCATAATTTTCTGCCATGTATGCAGACTGTTAAAATGTACTCTAAAAAAAATAATTTGTCATTTCCAAGGTAATGAAAAATATAGGATGCATGTTGTGAGCAAAATTACTCAATTCACCTATGAAGATGCACTGAGCATAAAATTGTTTCTTTGTTTTTTTAAGCTTTATATCTTCTATAATAAATGTGGCCTCTTCTCTATGTTAATCTGGGCCCTAAGCTCACACACACTGGAACATTTTCTTTTGGTCAGTCACAAACGTATACAAAAAATATCAAGTGATTTTGAATGATACTCTTTGCACAATTTTAAACAACTCTATGTCTTCCAAGCAGTTTTTAGAGAATATTTTTAATCTAATTTTAATTAACAACTAAATTGTTAATTAAATGCAAATTTAATTTAAAATTTTAATATAAAAATGCTAATTTAATTTAACAATTTTTAATCTAAACAGTTTGATTGCACACATTTTTTAAAATAACTATTACACAGTGTCACACCTATAGTGTACTTAACCTTTGTCAGCTATTTTTCCTTTTTCTGTACTCCCTACTACATATGTTATCCTTGCTTTCTGGAAAAAATAATTTAATCTGTTGTAATTTTAAAATTTCTAGGCATTTTTATCTGATAGAAACCAATAAGACCTATGCAACCTATACCATAGCTCACTAGGCTGGTAGATGAAAGTTAAGTTAAAGATGAGGAACTCTGGTTCAGAGCTAGCTTGCAGTTCTTTTACTGACTTATTTCACAAGGCATTGGACCCCTGGTTGACCATGAAAAATTTAAAATTCTTATTGCTCACCTTTCATGACTGGTTGAAATACCTCATCCTAAAACATGAGTGTTGCAAAGATCAATTTCTGCAAACAGTCCTGAACATAAAAACTCTATGATAATGTAGCTATTAAATTGTAATGGACATAAGAAATGAACATCCCATTTTAACATATTTTTTTTACTTTGATAGTGTTTCTGTGTATAAATCCCTGCTGCCTTGTGCTGTGATTACTTTATTCTTTCTGCCTTATGGTTTTTTGTTTCAACTAAAGTAATTCTCACAGCGAAGGATTTTCAGTATGTGTGGCAGTTATTACATTCAATTAGTCACTTGTGTCATCTCAGTCAGTGTAGAACATGTTTAGTAGCAAACAAAAACTAGAAAACTGACAGATCTTTTGCCTTTAAGAAGTTATATAGTAAAGCCACAGCAGTGAAAGCTCATACTATAAAATAAATTACTTTCATGATAGGATACCAAAGGTTTTCTACCAATTTCACTCCAGGTAATGACAAACAAACCATGACAGGATAATTGGCATTGCAAGCTGACGAAGATCAATGATTTTCTTTTATTATGGCAGGTAAACAGCCAGACTCTTGCCTTCAGAGATTCTACCACAGAGAAGTCCTATTGGTCAAATAATTTTCACAAAAAATATCACTGAAAACTTTTAGTCATCAAAACAATTTTGCTTTGGAAAAAAAATGACATGTAAATTTACACAAAGAAAGTACATTTCCTTAGTTTATTCTCAGGCTGGCAGTCAGAGGCTTAACTTGAGCCTTAATCCCTTTTAGCTGAAAGCTCCTTTAGCTGGAAGTTCATCTGCCAGCAGTCTGTCAGTCCAGCTATTTCTCATGTCAGCTACTGATGAACAATTACTGACACACTAATCCTGTATCACTTCCTCACAGATTGGGCTGTGTCTGGGTATGAACAGAATGAGATGAGATATAGCAACTATTTTGGACTACCTAGGGGTAGTGGGGAGGAAAGGAAAAACAAAGTTTAAGGAATACAAATCATTAAAAAGGACTCTCACCTTTTTGAGCATGAATTATTAAGATCATAAGAAACTATCATCAAAATATTTTCAAGTTTATAGTGGAAATATGGGAATGAGTTCTGAAAAATTAAAAAGCTCTAATTTTTAAATAGGCTGCTGCAACCAAGTAGAGTCATTCACAGAGGCAAAAAATTCAAAATTTCTTTCTGTAATGTTACTCTAATTCAGTTCCTGCTTTGCTTTGTTTTTCCTTAACTAAATTATTATATTGCAAATTAAGATGTATTTGTGAACCTCAGATAAAAAACAGCTCTACGTGCCACAAACTGGATCTTCTACTGAATTTTCCCTCATTCTAAATCTAAGCTTTTCAGAAAGGATTAATTTAAGGTGTAGAAAATAAAGCTATAATTTTAAACTGTTATAAGTGCATCAATTTTATTTTGATTTTAAGTGATTAGCCAGTTAAATTAATGTTTTGCTGGTTATTAAAGTAAAATTTCAAAAATTATAGTGCGCACATGTTTTATAAAGTAGAAGTGCAGTCTACAGCTCTGACCTTTCCAATATTCTGAATCATGATTTTTGTTCTATTTCTCTTCTTCTGTTACGGAGCTCTAAACATACAAAAGTGGTTATATGAGAGCAGTCAACATAATAACTCTAGCAGAACAATGCTAAGCTTCTAGCCTGACCTAAAGACAAAAATGAAGGTGAGGGGGGAAAAAGAAGTAAACCATTCTTTTCCAGAACAAAATGCTTATAAATTAACTGCGTTTCAGAGTATTTTGACATATGTGTAAAAATCAGTTATTTAGCAGTATTTCTTCCACAGTCTATTGTTATCATTGAGCCACAACTGATTTGTAGTGGGCTTAAATTTTAGCATCGCATGATCTTCAGAACTGATTGTTCATTCTGAAGAGCCAAGTTATAAAGTTAAAATTTTAAGATTTGTATTTCGGTAGCTGTAGACTCAAAGGTATCAAAACAGCCACTTGTTTCAACTACAAATGCCCATGGAGGGGTCTGTCATTTTATAGATTTTGATGCCTTATCCATGCTTTTTTGCTTATGAATTTTTGATACCTGAGGGAAAAACCATACAAAAATTATTCAATTAACTATTACAAACACATTATTAGTAAATGGCACTGTCATATGATCTTTTTCGCAAGGCAGAAAAAATCATGCCTTTGGCTTTAAAAAAACACATATTTCTGTTTTTCTTGAAAAAATATGCCTGGATCTGGTTTATAATACAGAAAAAATCACAATATCATAAGAATCTTACAGCATTATAGTACTTCTATAGGGTTATAATATTCCAAAGAGTTGATTTTAAGTAATTTCCAACAAGCTGGAAGAGTTTTCAAGACTTTGGGTTTAATTTTTTCAAACACAAACTGTTTGCCATATTTTGTGATAGTTTCAGTCACACCTTGTGTAAATGAATAAAAGTGGGTGGCTGGTTTCTTGACCATTCCTCTTTCTCCCACTCCATTGCAACCTGTACGTTACTCTTAGTCAAACAAGGAGAGAACTGAGTGCTAAC
Source organism: Calcarius lapponicus (assembly GCA_039654755.1). Lineage (NCBI taxonomy): Eukaryota > Metazoa > Chordata > Aves > Passeriformes > Fringillidae > Calcarius > Calcarius lapponicus. The sequence goes on along the minus strand of CM077481.1, from coordinate 56,956,818 downwards.
TCTTAAAAAAGCTGTAAAAGATTAAACTTGGAACTTAGAAAACTAAACAGTCAATGACATACATAAATATAAGAGTCAAATTTAACATTTTTATGGCAGCATAAAAATCTTATCATAGCTAAGAATGAGAACCTTAGGAATGTGTTGTGCATTTGTTCAGTATCGGGTACAAAGAGGGATAGTGGGAGTAGAGAAAATAGTTTGTGATCTACACCTCAAAAAGGATGATTTCTTCCTCTTGGAATAAATTTTTCTTCATACAACCCCCACAAGAAGGATGCAACTATATATAGCCTGTAACTTTTACTTTTCTGGGAATATATTGGCTTTTGATTTGACACTTGGGAGTTGTAGAATCAACAATGAAACTAATTTGCTAAAATATCTCATTAATTTAGTCCTTTCAGGTAATTTTTTAAAATTTAAATAAATTATTAATTTCTGCAAAATGAGGATAATTATAAGCATCAGTTGCTTTTGTGTTCTATCGCAAAGTTGTCTCTTTTTAATATAAAAGAACACGCATGTTGCAACATTCTAGCATACTTATTTTAAAACCTTATATGGAGCAGTTTTTCATAAGGATTACTGTAATAGTTTAATGATGAAAAAGCTGCAAGCTGTGAAATTGTAAAATAATCAGTATAACTGAATATGTGTAAATGTGGAAAACAATTTTTTTCTGACATATGATTAAGAACAACTATCTAACCAGGCTCTATTTTTAATTTCACATCATTTATTAGGTCAGGAATTTACCAATCATAAGCATCTCAAAAACATTCAGATCCCTACACAGAACCACTGTCTGTTTCCTTGCATGAAAATTACATGACACAGTGCCATAAGAGCCCATGACCAAAATCTGAACCTGTCTTATGCATACCCAAGTATGCATAAGATATTCACCCTAATAGTGACTCACCCCATTAGTGACTTTGCCTTCAAGAGGATCTATCTCATAAGTAGCTGACAAAGGTCATCAATATCATCTTTAATCAAATTTGCTTTTTCAGTGGAGGATAATACAGGTTTTTGAATTTAAAAAAAATAGAAAAAAGAGAAAAAATTTATGATACAAAAAAGGTGCTTGGAGGACTTCTACCCATAGCAGAAATTCCATCATTTTTGGCAGTCATCTTTAAACAGACTTAGACATGATATGGTGGCTATGAGAAGAATTATACTGCCTGAAATATTTCTGTGACAGTCATGGTGTCTTGGGTGCAAAATGAAATGTGCAGTTTGAAGACTTAATTCTGCATAATCCATTTTCCTGTAAGTAGAGCCCTCAGTTCTTAACCTGAATGTATGACTTTCTGTACGACTCCCTGAACATAATGGTATTTTAACTCAGACTGTGTAATAACCAGTGTCTCATAGTTTGTTGACAAACTTTTGATTTCTTGTGCAATTAAACTTCAATGAAACACCAGTAAATTTTCACATATCTATAAATGGAGTTCTCAGGGAAATGGGAGCCTTGCAAAAAGATATTTTGCTGTATTTTGAGAGTCAGCACAGACTCTCTGTGAAAAATCAGCCAAGTTTATTAAATATGCCACTGACATACATATTGTCTTATAGGAGAATAGGTGTCAGCGATGGAAAGAGATGGGGAGACCGACTCAGTGATCAGAATCCGATTTTATTGTGGGATACAATCACTTATATACTATTTTAGGCAGACTAGTAATGTGTACTACAATGATTAGGTTGAAGTCACAGACACAAATTTATACATATAAACACATCTCTTGCTTGCAGAGTTTAATGGGATTTTCTTTTTCCGGTAAACCCGTTTGATTTAATCTTCTTGCAATCTAGGTCTAATTTTCCAAGTTCCATTTGCTTTTGCCGAGGCATCCTGTTATCAAATCTCTCATGTTAACCAGGTCCAAAGTCCATTATCTGTCTTGTGTCCCTCAACATTCCAACAAATAGATTCTTTAGAAAGTTCACAAAATGGAGTTCATGAACTGTAAGTCTCCTAGCTCTGCTCAGACCTTGATGCTGCTCAAGCACTGCTCAGCAACATCTAAAAGTGGTGATGACATTATTAGGAGTGTTTTGGTAACAAATCTGAAGCACAGTACCATAGAGGATGCTATGAGGAAAGCTCACTCCATCCCGTTCAGACTCAGAATTGCTGGAAATGTTGCTCATACTAAAGCCAGAGACATGGGTTTGACAAGTGTAGCACTCAGTGGATAAGGAATTTGATAGATGGTTGCACTCAAAAAGCTGCAGTCAAGGTCTCCAAGTCAAGTGGAGGTTATTGATGAGCAACATTCCTCAGGGGTTGGTGCTGGGACCAACAATGCAATGACATCTTTGTCAGTATCAGAGATGGTGGGATCAGAGCACCCTCAGCAACTTCACCAACACCAACTGCGAGGTGCCGCCAACATGCTGGAGGGAAGGAATACAATCCAGAGGGACTTTGATAAGCTTGAGAAGTGGGTTCATGGGAATCTTATTCATTTCAGAAGGCCAGTTTTAAGATCCTGCAGCTGTGTTGGAGACATCCCAAGCACAAGTACACTCTGAGTGTAGAACAGATAGAGAGCAGCTCTCCTCAGAGAGAAGGACTTGTGGGTGTTGGTGGATGAAATGTTTGCCATGATAGATCAGTGTGAACTGGTAGCTCATAAAGCCAGCCTGGGCTGTATCCAAAGCAGCCTGTCCAGATGGGAGGCCAAGGGAGGGGATTCTGCCCCTCTGCTCTGCTCTGGGGTGCCCAGCATAGCAGGGACATGGATCTGCTATAGCAAGTCCAGAGGAGAAACAGGAAGGTGATCTGAGGTCTAGAGCACTTCTGTGAAGACAGACAGAGATAGCTCAGCCTGGAGAAGGCTCTGCGGAGGTCCTGTAGCACCTCTCAATACCTGAAATAAACAGCTGGTGAGTGACTTTTACAAAGGCATGTAGTAATAGGAAAAGGGGAATGGGATTAAATTGAAAAAGTCTAGGTTTAGATTAGTTTTTTGAAGGAAACTCCTTACTGTGAGGGTGGTGAGGCACTAGGACAAGTTGCCCAGGAAAGTTGCAGATGCCTTATCCCTTATTGTTCAAGATCAGGCTTAATAGGGCTGCGAGCCACTCTGTCTACTGAGAGTAATCCCTACTTATGAGGCTGAGTTGAAACTAGATGATCTTTAGGGTCCCTTCCAACCCAAATTATTCTGTCATTCTATGATAAAAATTAGCAAAACAAGAATTGGTAGCTTTTCAGCAGCTCATTTATCAACTGTATTCAAGGTGCATAGTAAAGTCTGACTGCATATAGCATCCTAATTTCCACACTGAGTTTGTCTCAGAAAATAGTTTCTGTGTCTGATCAAATCACTGGAGAAAAACAAAAACTTAGAAACCTGGGAGCCAGGAAGTTAAAAAAAAATGCTTCTGAACTGTTAAAAGGTGAGTTGTTTTCAGTTTTCCAGACTATGTTGAAAGCAATGGCTGCAGATACAATATGCAGGATCAATCTGGAAAGTGCAAAGGCAAGTTAGCTGTGAGTGCACAGATGACAACAAAAGTAAATGGGTTAAGGCCTACAAAGCATTTTATTCCTCTCTCTATTTTTTTTTTCGTTACTGTCAGCTCTCTATATGAACTGTGAATGCTGCACTACAGGGATGTCCTGTTACTTCTGACCCCATTTCAAGGTCTATAATTATTTAATAACATCACAGATAACATAATTAGCTCCTCAAATCTGGGTTAGTTGCATGACATATTTAACAGACAGACCCAGAATAACTCTCCCCTGTGAGACACTGTGCCGTAGGAAAAGGAGAAAACAATATCAGAATAAGTGCATTAATAATATTCTGCAATATTAACACATCTGTTTCACTGCAAGCAAGTGACATGTTCTGGAATTTTAAAGTGTATATATACTGGGTTTTTTGTTGAATAAAAATAATTCATCAGACCAGAAATATCTATCCAGTGGAATTAATTAATGGTATAGTTAATGTCCTTGTTAAATTCATTATGTATTAATTTCCCTCTGCCTTTTTTTTTTCATGATTTATCAGTATTATTGGGTTTATTAATGTTTACCAAGTCCTTTACATTACTGACTTTTTCTCCCCTCATTAACAAAGGTGCAGGACAAAATTTGGCTGGCTGAAGTCCATCCCTGGTGCAGCAAGGCCATGGAGGCTTTACTGCAGGCAGATCTGTCACTGCTGGGGTCCTGCAAGGGCTATGGATGCTCCACCAAGTGTCAGGTAGGGACAGAAGAGGCAACAGAGCAGTCAGGAGATACAAGGCTTTATGTCTGTACATCTGCTGTTGGGAAGTTAGGAAACATCCCATCAAGAGATAAAGAATCAAGAGCATGTGTTTGTGTGTATTGCATTTGCAGTTTTTACACTTTCTACAGAGGAAGTCAATGCCTCTGCACAGTTCTTTGCAGCATTCATAAGGTGCAAGACAATTGCAAAGAAGGGACATCATCAGTGCAAATGCTACATGGAAGATAAATAAAACTGCAACATGTCCATATTGACATCTGAGCAAAAATTACTTCACAATTTTAATAGGCCACGGTGAGCTGATGCAGCAAATAAAAGCAGTCACATTTTCCATAAACCACCTTTGACAGTTATATTTCCTCAGGAGAATACACAAATGAGTTAAAAAGCTTTTTCTTAAAAGTGTTATATGAAGAAATAAACCTAAATATACCAAACAAAGAGCAAAATGTGTTTGATCTCCATTATCTGTATGCAAACACAAAGTGCTCTCTGGTGGGGGCTTTGTTCAGAAAACAAAGCAATCCAAAAAAGGAAACAGGCAGCGAGAGCAATTGGGAAATCACTCTGTTATTTGAATTTACTTTTTAGATCAAAAAGCTCAAATTATTTTTGCAGGGATACATACTGCTCATGGCTACAAGGAAGCAACTGCACAGTGTATAATATTCATCCAGAGCATTAAACCAAAGCCAAAAAGCTCTTTGGACTGCCTGCATTTGAGCCTGACTAGCAACAAAAGCATTATTTCATTTCTGGCTCCTTTTCATATAAATACATATAAATACACACTAAATAACTTTCAGAGAGCATACTAACTTCACATTTTTAATAAATGAGAATATATGAATCCAAACTACTTTTTGCCTCCACCAAACAAAATCAATTTAAAAAAAATCTAAATAAATCATTATATCATAACAAAAACACTCATCAAATTTATTTCTACTACCCAGGTGACTATTCTGAACCTGGAGAGGAAATAAGGAAAGTTGTAGAAATGTGCAACAGAAATATGTGATAAGATAAAAAATCATAACTGTTTGTTCTGGTCAATTTTTTATTTTAAGAAAAATGCGTCAAATTCCATAAACTTCTTCAGAGACTAGCTATTACTATTGATTTTACACAGAAAACATTCAGATATTGTAGCAATAACTCAAATTTTAAAAAGCCCTTAGAGATAAAATTTAGTTTTGGCTAATCAACCAAGTATTTAACCACACAGAGAGCATGAAACCTTGAAACCTTAAGCACTAGTGTGGGTGTGGTTCTTCTGTTTCAAAACCACCTGAGTGATGAAGTACTTGTGTCCAGAGGCATCCTGTTAATGTGACAGCTTTTATTGCTGAAAGAGTAATATCACCTACTTATATTTAAGAAAAATTCAATTTTTTCACAAAACAAACCAGACTTACAGGACTTGGTATAAGATTCTCTTTTCCACTTGTGTACAAAAAGGCCAGGCAAAGAGCAATTACAAAACATAATTTTAACAGTTTCATTATGTATGTAAACAGATAACATCTGATTCGTACTTATCTATAGTATCCATATTGCTCAGTTTTAGGTAAACACAAAATGACAAACAATGACATCTTCTTCACAAAAATTGTAATGGAGTTGTTATGCAGAACAGATTTTGAAGGAAGTGACAGCTGGTTTCCAAGAGAAAAGAACTTATTCTTGGATGTCTTTTTTCCCAGAGAAGCTTATAGGTAAAAAAGATAATTCTGTAATTTTTCTAACATACTGCACTCCTCCTAAACTAACATGATTTAAAATTACAGTCAGTCTGAGAAGCTGGTAACAAACTAGACAGGATGTGAGACATTTAAAAAAAATATCATTTTTTTAATGTTCCACTCATTTTAGAGAAGAATTGTCCTCCAGACACAATGTTTCAACCATAACTAGCTCAGCATATTAATTTTGGATCTCATATCATGTTTTTCAAATCATATCTGAAATTAAGAATAGAACAGGACCTGCATCTGTAGATGGGTAGAAAATGTCACATTATGTTATGCTTCCTGACAGAAACAAAAAGAAAAAAATAACATGTAATCCCTTATTGTAAATTAAATCTGAGGTGGCATCCATTAGCAAAGTTATGAATCCTGAAGAAAAGATGATCTGCAGACTTCAGGTCATTCAGGTTTTCAGAAAACAAACAGCAGGTTCATCCCTGAAGGACTGGATTACAAACAAGACAGACACTTCTGAACTAGAACTAGAACTGGAGATTTTTCCCCTAAACATTTTAAGAACATGTGAATACAAATATTTTAGCAAATTTTTAGCTCCCCTCTACACCCAACCAAAAGATAGTTCTGACCAATTGTCCATTTAATGCCTTTACTGTAATTAATTTTGTCTTTGACAATGGCTTTAGGTGCCAAAAGGTGTAGACAAGCATAAGTGAGAATAAGGACAGGATGCAGAAGCTGACATTTTGAAAAATATAAAAAAGAATGGAGCAGGGTTTACTATATTCATGCCTTTTGCTCTTTTTGCCAATGGCTGGTGATTAAGTCACTCTTAACGCTCTACATTTAACACTTGATGCCAAGTAGATGTTACAAGAAGCAAAACCCACAGGGACATTTCCATTCATGTTACTCTCTATATTTTGTGATTTTCCTGCTTTTTTTTTTCTTTTTTTTTTTTTTTTTTCCAGCTCCGTTGCTTAATTTAGGTTATCCCGTGCAGTGCCGCTGGCAGTTGAAAACTTACCCTCAGCTGCCTTCACTGGCAGGCATGAAGCGACTGCCTTCCTTAACATGAGATCTATGGGTGAATGAGGCTTGGGACTGCACAGCTTTTTCTCAGGGTTAAACACCCAGATGACTACGAAGGTCTTTCAATAACTGCCTTCTATCTGAAAGACAACTGGCTAATCTCTAATGGTTTGGGGCTTCTTTATATTAAAGCTGCTAAAATTAAATTTCATTACATTTGTTGTATAATTATTTATGCTAAGTAATCTGGTTAAGATCATCTGTTTTTTGAAAGCTTAATGGATACCCAAGATGCGCATTTTCCTTCAATGCACGACTTCACTACGGTTTGTAAGGTATACTTCAAATTCCTAATATCATAATAAGAAAATACAACACTGGAAAAAGTCTGTGGAAACCGGAAAAATATTTGGATATGATATGCCTATTTGTATAGCACCCTCCCATGCCTCATTTTATGCTGACACAACTGAGCTAACTGCATATATTTACTAAAAATGCATGGTGTTAGATATTGCACATATCCACAAAGATAATTTCTTCGTGAAAGCAGGTATTTCAAGAGGAATATAAAACTATTCTTCCAGTTCTTAGATCATAGGTGTGAAAGTACAATTTCTTGTTTACTGCATCATCTATTACAGCCCACCAGATATAACACACCATGTTTTATTATTGTTCACTCTTATTGGAACACTGCATTTCCTTCCTTTGGTTTTAGTAGAGATTGCTACACAAGAGAAAGTTAATCAATCTCCAGAAATTATTTAGAGCAGTTAAAATAATTATATCAGCTCTAGAAAAATCAAAACAATTTCGTGGAAAAATTAATCTGATTAATTTTTACAAGAGACTTTCAAAATCCCATCTTAGAAATTATTCCAAGAAACAGAGTAATTATAGTTTGCCATTAGCAGTAATAATTATATACACTAAATAGCAGAATATTATTATAATCAGATATTATAAACCACACTCACTCTAATTAAATCTAATTATATAATAATTATAGGGCAATGCAATACATGAAAATTACATCATGTAATGCCCCAAGAATTTAAATATTTAGATGTTCCTTCAAATAAGCAGAAAGAGATGTATACTGATGTTGACTTCCAATAAATTCGGGTGTGCATGTCTGCGAAGATTCAAAATATTTTCAGGATGGGCCAAGGGAAGGCACTGATTTGGGGCATTGGTGGCATGTTCCACAGGCAAATATACACGATGTCAAATTTCTAGCAGTACCTGCTTTATGCTTACGTTACCCAGTAGACCATCAGCCACATCAAAATGGCTGGGTTGGGATTTTATGCTATTTTCTTATTTAGAAATGACTGACTATTTGAACACTGTTACTGGAGTTTTCTCTAGATACAGAACTTCTGGTAGTAGAATTGGCTATGCTGCAACCTGCCTACCAATCTTGTAGCTGCTGCTGTCTTCCCTTCACAGAAGGGCGAGCACATGGTGCAACCGTCTTGGATCAGTCTGACGAAGCGAGTATTGCGGAGAAGAATTAACACTGCAGAGTTATTTGTAGCCAACAGAGATTTATAGCCTCTGTGGAACACAGAGCAAGCTATGACTTTTTCAAAATAACAACTAGAATAATTGATACCACCCTTTCGTTTGTAAAGACAAATATACCAGTCTTAATCTCTCAGCTAATGTCAATCATATGGACAACATCAGCTCAAAAATATACACATTTTGCATATACAACATACTCTATTTAGCAATCTTGGCCTCAAGACACAGTCAAGACAATTGCAGTTTCTAGACTATCTTTCTGGTTTCAAAAAGCATAGCATGGTTTGCTTTTTAATCTTTTAAGGGGCAGTATCCTAAAAGACATTTAAGCATGGAGTTTTCTTACAAATATAAAAACCTTAAAAATTCATAAACCAGAGAGAATAAAAAAATGGGTCAGTGTCAGGAATAGATTAATTTTTCAACACAAGAATTCAATTCTCCAGCACACTCTTTCCAGCACCCTTTGAAGTAAACAGCAGTAAAATTGGAACGTGTTCGAGTTCAGAATTTGCGTATTACATTTTTTAATGGAGCTGCTTTTGAGTACAAAGGAAATTAATGAGTCCTTTAAAACTACATCATTTTATGTTTTGCTTTGAATATACGGTTACACTGAGTGGCAAGGTTTGTGAAGACTGGAATAAACAAGAAAGAGTAAGTGTCTATGTCTCAGCAGTTCAAAGGAATACCATGGGGAGCCTGCATCAAACCACGAAGTCCCTATCCTTCATTACCATCATCTTCAAGCAGATATTTGGGGTGTGTAATTGCAAAGGGGAGTGGGGGGATTAGCTTTTAAATTTTTTAATTATTTTGCTCTTTTTGAAGCACCATGAAGATTATGCAAATGTATAAAACCATATTTAACCTTAACCATGAATCAATTATAGGAAGTCTGTCCTTCAAAAAGTCATACAAACTTCAACTCAAACTATATGGAGATTCATGAAGTAAAGACCAGTACATTTACCACTGTCATTTTTTTAAATCAATTTTGGAAGAAGGCTACTTATACCAAATTCCTTTTAACTGTACAAATCACAAAATCAATTTGTTTTCAAAATCAATTTAAATAATATTGTACTAATTGTGCACTCAAGTTGCTTCTACAGTGCTCACCACAAAATATCCAAGTGACCCCAGGTGGATTTGGATAAGCCAACTTACCTACAATCTGTTGCACTGTTTTTCCGACCTGTCCCCAGAATATTTGCTAAAAACTTAATTCAATATCCCTAATATTTATTGGAATTTGATCAATTAAAAAATCAAAGCAAAAATAAATTCTAAAAAAAGGTATTTTAGGAAAGCCTGTTATATCTGTTCATCAAGTACAAAACATCTAGGGACAGTAGCACATTTCAGACAAAATAAAAATATCTTACCTCAAGCTTCGTAACTCTAATTAAAAATTGTTTAATAAAGCATCCTATTATGAAGGTCATAGGCATGAGTAAATGAACATCTAGACTTATGTTTACAATTATTTACTGAATATTTACATATAGTTAACAATAAATTATGGTGAGGTAAATTAATTTTACATTTTTTTTTCTAGCAGTAAAAAAAATAGCTTCATTATATGCTGGATTTTTATTTTCTCATTGATGCTTGATTTCTCTTTTATGTGAGTACTTTTTCAGAAAGAACTACTCTAAAATTCATGTTGGTGTACTCAAAAGTGGCATGAGATCAAAACAGGACTAATAGTTTTTCCTGTCTTTTTTTTTTATTATTCTATTTGAATATGCACACAGAGTAAACAAGCTTTGGAATGGGCACATGGCAATGATCTGCTTTTTCATTGTCACAGTGGGTAAAAGGATTATGGGTAGGTATTACATCTCAGCCAGAACACTGTCAAGACAATTTTCCATACATACACGCAAACATACAAAGTAGAAATACGCCTATGCTTCCCTAAAGAGTATCCTAAAAGCAATTAATCTCTTCTACACACTTGGTTTGAACAGCTTTAAGATTATTTATTATTATTTTTCATTTTCCAACATTTTCCTCTAAAACATGAAGAAACTATTTCATATTTTTGTATGTAAGGCTTTGAGTATAATTGAATCATAAAATCAATCTGCGTGTTCTTTTTCCCACCCAAGGCAACTGATCCTGGGGTAGTTTAGCACTAGGTTTTGCTCTGGCCATGATTTTGATGAAAAGATTGCCAACTTGTAACTTAAGAATGGCCTAAGAGGTTTCATACCCATCAGCCATCACTTCTATTGATTTGAGTTTACTGTGAACATAAATCTGACTCAAAAGTTCATTTATGGACAATGAACACCATCTATCAGTGCCAATCTCCTAACTTTTCTCTTTTTTTCACTAGTAAGTGAATTACTACAAGTAATTTCTTAGGGCATGTCTCTTTAGACCAAAGCTTGGAATGAACCTTTATTATTTACAACTGCACTTTTTCATGGCCTAATAGTGCTTACATCATTTAGTTGTATTATCAGCAGATTAACTACATTATATTGAAATATTTTTGCAATTTATGCAAATCTTCCTATAGAAGAAATCTTGGATCACATTTTTTTTTAATTGTATTGTTAATAACTTCACTGGAATCAATGAAATACCTTATTTTTAATAATGTTCTAAATTATTTTTCATAGTGAAAGATGGAATATATCAAAATATATTAATAAATTACTCATAAATAATAAATCTAGTTATAATTATAACAAAGATAGTGTATAAATAAAAATATATAGAGCTACATTGTATCCAGTAGAAGAAAACAAAACACTATCAATTTTTGTTTTCTTTTTTTTCCCTCCCTGCCTATAAAGAATAACTTCCTACCCTTAGTTTTAAATATCTTTGAAGTTTGCTTATCCATTGTAATGTCCCTGTGGGCTGTACATATTCTGTTCTATAAAATAATTAAACATATGTTGATCTATATGATGCTAATGAAACTGGAAGTAAATGGCTTTGTACAGAAAAAGGAAACATAATTCATTCATAAGGCACACCTACTTTCAGAATGGCCCAATTAGCCTCCTGAATGGAAATGTAGAACATACTCAGAGCTAAAGTGTGGCTCTGCATCCCCAGGCAGGGAAAGCCTGAGCCTGTGTGGCAGCTCTTTAAGTCTCTTTCACAGTGTGAGTTAATGTTGAGCCTCACGTAGCAAACCTTGCTCAAGCTGGAGGATGAGTTCCCCCATGAAGTTGCTGGCCTTTGGATGAAGCTTTGCCAGACTGCTACTCTAATCAGTATAAAAAGAAATAAAACTCTTATGAGCTGATTATATCTCATAGGCATATTATGCTTAGACAACAACATATAAATCAGTATAAAATCCAGCCTGGTTGTTATTTACACTTATTACATCTTTACCATGCTTCTATTATTCTTTTCCTTGTGGATGAATCATCTTTTCTTTAACTCTGTTTCAAATCCTTTATGCAAAAAGCTATTTAGTGGTTCAACGTCACAAATATATCACATTATATATATATATGTCCATGGTACAAAATACTGTATTGTTTGTCAGATTTATCCTCTCTTACAGAGCCAATATCTGTCACAAGAGCTAAGCATCTGACAGATACTTGTAGTTGCCTTAAGTCTGGCTGCCTCTTACACCAAGAAGTATCTACAGTTACTCACAGCTCTACAGTTTCAGCAATGATGAGTGGCAACTCAGGGAGTCAGCTTCAGATATTGTAGTATTTTACAGCATAGAAACTTATTATTATTATTATACAGTGAGGTATCTTTTTAAAACCCCTCTTATTCTCTCAATATTTAAAATCCATGTCAACTCAAAACAAGGGTGTGGACGTGGTAAAGATGGTCCAGGGGATGGCCATGAATGTCATCTGAGGCATGGAGCATCTCTTCTGTGAAAACAGGCTCAGAGACCTGGAGCTCTTGGGCCTGTAGAAAAGAAAAGTCTCCAGGGAGACTTGACTGCAGCTTTCCAGTGCCTGAAGGGGGCTTGTAAAAGGGAGGGAGATGGACTTTTTCTATGGGCAGGACAAGAGGCAATGGTAAACTGAGAGAAGACAGGTTTAGATTAGATGTTAGTGGGAAGTTCCTTACTCAGAGAGTGGTGACGGGCAGGCACAGCTTGTCCAGAGAAGCTGTGGATGCCCCTGCTCTGGAAAGGCTCAAGGCCAGGTTGGATCAGGCCACGAGCAACCTCATCTAGTGAACAGCAGGATGACTGGAACAAGATGCTCTTTAAGGCCCCTTCCAAACCAAGCCATTCTACGCTTCAGTGATTCTTTGAGTCTATGTATTTTCCAGGCTGTTTGACTTTTACCAGCAAACCTATTTTCACAGATCTATAACTCAGCATAAAATCTCAGTTCTTGCCTGAAATCTAGAATCGGGCAAATTCTCTTTGCAATTGATTTGCTGTGGAAAATGAAGATAAAAATGCTTTTAGTTTTTTCCTTTATGATGCAAAACCACCTATTCTTACTAAATTATACTTAGGTAAAATGTAAAGTTATACGAGCAACATACATCAGAAAGGGGTTGCGATAGTTTAGAGATTGTCTTTTCCTTCAACAGCCAAGTGAAATTTCATACTAATCCATAGATCTAAGAGCTTTACTCCATAGGATTACTGCTTCCAGCTCTCAAGAAATCCACACATCTTCTTTTTAGATCTTGATGAGATCTAAAGAGGCTAAAAATTCCTTTAACAATAGACATATTTAAACAATAATAAAAGAAGAGCCTGTGTGTGAGTCAGGAACTGAACCAGACATCAAATGTATAATGAAGTGCATGCAGCCAAATGCAGGAAAACCTGAAAGTTTCAACTACAAAACCAACTTTTAGGAAATAAAATCCTTCAAGTAAACGTGATGTGACCGCTCAGATTGCTGTTTACCCAAGTCAGTTTCTGGTCATGTCCACCAATATGAACTACAATATAATTGCCCACTTGCCCTTTTTTCTCCCACTGTCATACTTGAAAAATCACATGTCTAATGCCCTAATGCATATATATATGTGTGTGTGGTATTCACATTCTGTGAACAGAGAGAGCCATAACTCTCCCTCCCAGCATTTTTCCTGGGGAAGGCAGTAAGAAAGCTCAGAGAGAGAAGAGAAAAATATTCTTACCTCTACATGTGCCTGGTATTTGGCACATGTTTACAAAAAGGGATTTGTTAATTGGCCTCTGCTGATCGTTGTTTGGACTGATTGACCAATTAGGTCACAGTGTGTCAGAACTGTCTGGTAAGGGTCACAGGTTTTTCTTTAGTAGTATTGTATAGTTTTAGGATAATATAATACAATATAGTATAGCATACTAAAGCTATACTGTATTGTACTATATTGTATTATTGTTCAGCCTTCTGAATCATGGAGTCAGAGTATGTCATTCCCCGGCTGGGGGCTGCCCTGCATCGACACATATATATATATATACACACACACATGTACTTTTAGGGCACAGTTCAGTACAATTTCACTTCACCAATACAAAATTACTGTCTTCAGTTGCAAATGCAAGACGTGGCTGGGGGTGCGCATTCTATTATCATCTGTCAGAGGCGGGGCAGTAATCTTCTGTTAACTGGGCCACCTGTTAAAACCAGGCGGGGCAGTTTTCTATATCTCTTCCATGACCCATCCTTCCTCACGGGAGATATCTTCTGCTATTGGGCCATTAAGTCTCACTGCATGACTGATAAAATTACATCATCCATTGTGAGATGCTCTGCCCAGGGGGAGGAGTCAAGCATTCCTACCTGGATATGAGATTTGGAATACCACAGGGAACCCTTCTCCCTGGATTCCCAGAGAAGCAGCTTTCTTCTCCACTGGATTCCCAGAGGAAGATCAGGCCCATCTACACCACCACTAGACCTTCAGAGGAAAACTCCACCCTTCTAAAGGATTACTGCTCCAACAGAACCACACCTGTCACTGCAGGACGGCTGCAGCCACCATTCCAACTGGACTGCTACCAACCCCCGACCAACAGGGTGTCAGGTTGTATTCTGACTCTGTCAGTGTTGTTTGTATTACTGCATTTTTATTTTTCCTAATAAAGTGTTATTCCTGCCATATCTTTGCCTGAGAGCTGCCTTAATTTCAAAATTACAATAATTTGTATGGAAGCAATTTACATTTTTCATTTCAGGGTAGGTTCCTTCCTTTGTTGGCAGACATCTGTCTTTTCAAACCAAGACAATGACAGTTCAAAAAGTGCTTATGTTTTAGGTCTGTTGATGTAGTGCAGGATGTTGCCATTTTGAGGTGCTATGTTTGCTAAACCCTGGGGGGCACAGCACTGCATTCAGTTCTGCAATCTTCTCTAAATTGTTGGCTAAGTTAATATTTTAACGGAATAAGAATTAGTCTTCTGCTTATCTGAAGAAGCAGTTGTGCCCATTGCCACATGATCCTGTAGCAGTTCCCGAGTCAGCAAAGCCAGTGTGGAACTTCCCATTGCCTTCATGGGGTCAAGATTAGTGCTTTGTCATGTTTAGCTGAATGAAATGTAGTGGCACATTAACACACCAACTTCTTATGAGAGCAAAAATTAATCAAGCCAATATAGCAGAAGGCCAGATGAAGATCCTGCCTGACTCTACAGAGAGAAAGTACATTTAGACTATTTTGGCAGAATTTACAACTGTGATATAAAAGAAGCTGGATATACTCAGAAAATAATGCACTTGGTTTTTGAAAAAAACAGCATCTCCAGTCCATTAAATGGAAATCTTAGTCTTTTTTTGTACTTCAGGCCCTGATGAATATCATTCAAAAATATTAAAAATACAGGCCTAATATTTTTTTTCTGTATGCAAAAATTTACTTTTAAATAGACATGGATCAAAGAACAAGAACACAAAAACAGATCTGTTTCTTGTCAGGATTTTGTGTATCTTTTCCCTCAGAAACACCAGTTTCAGAAAACAACGTTTTCAGTTTTTGTGCTTGTTATTAACTTAGTTGAGATTCATCCCACAGAAAAGAGATCATTAATTTTCAAGTAATCTTCTTTTTATGTAAGACAAAAGGCTGAGTTCTATGCTGGACACATACAAGGAGTAAATTTAAATTTATGTAATGAGTGAAAAGTACATTTTATGATCTCTGCAGAATAGGAAAATTCTTTAATCGTGATTTTTTTATATTGAAGCCTGCCAAATATTGTTTTATTGCCTTAAAAGACTATCCATATAATATAATTTTATACACTTTAGGAATTAATTAACAAAAATTTAAAAACCATTACAATTCGTGGTCTTTTTCTGTGCCTTCCAATACACTAAATAATCCTTCTGGGTTTTCTTGAGGTGTTTTGCAACCAAATCTTTCTTACATGTCATGGAGGATAAAAGAAATCTTGTTACAGAATATAGTAAAATAAGAGAGACTGGAACATCAGAAAGTCCAATAGAGGATTAATGAGGTCCGTTGCAACTCTGGGTAAGTAGTTTCCAAAAGCTTTGGTGGACCTATTCAAATACTTTCTCCAACCAAGTATTTTAGTGTAAAATCCTTTATGACTTGAATGGTGACTAGCCCATCAAAATCCTTCTTTCTGTAACTCTACTTTGTTTTTTCTTGTCTCAACCTCAGTGGTCATGAAACACATTATACACCATCCATCTCTGAAGATTATATTTAGTCCTTGAAGACAAATCAGACTCCTTCAACTTTTCTTCAGCTAGTCTGTTATTCCATGGGTGTTCTCTGGAGCCAGTTGGCTAATAACTTTCCTGAACTGCAGTTATCAGGAAAAAGCAGAAATACCAAGACAAAAATCTTTAGCTCTTACAGGTTTTTTAACAGCATGACAGGTCTGAGTCATGTACTGCTTGTTATTCATGATAAACTGCAAGTTTCCTGCACTGCATTCCTGTTTGTGTTGCAGATTATCTGAGCTAACTTTAGAAATTTGTTCCTGTTCATGTTTCTCTTCTGCATAAATTAGATTGATTTCTCAAATTATTTTGAATAGTAAACCTTCTCTATGGTCCTGGTTTTGAACCTTAATGGTTTGATAGAATCTGCAAAACCAGTAGTCCAGTAAATGGACTATATATTCTGTGGATTATTGTTAAGGAGAGTAAAGATATGCTTTATATTTGCATTGAGATATGTACTTTATTGGAGAATATATTTGTATGTCTGTCTGCAGTTCATGGCAGACTCCCATGGAACCCTATTTGCTACATCTCCCTTTTGACAATGAACCAAAATTCATCTTAGATACTGTCACTTTATACAAGTTTCATCTAAACAGTGTTTTCCTTCAGATTTCCAGGTGGGAAGACAATTTCTCTCCTGGAATGGAGCAGAAGTGTAATTTTCCCCAAATAAGCACAGGGCTGTTGAATGTGAATAAACTAAGTTGATTCTGTGAATACATTCCATGACCAGAGTAAATCTCTCCTAATGTAAACAGCTGCCAAAAGGGATGGAGGACAAATAGCTAGTGAGGGAGCTAGCTCAAGCTCCCTTACTGTTAAATTCACACTTACATTTTTTATATGATATGTATTCATCTGACAGATTCATCAAATACATATTTTGTAAGAAAATCTTTATGTGCTTTATGATCTTTAAAAAGAATATTTGGAAATTAGATACAAGTGTGGAGAGTTCATACACAGAGATCTAGGGGAGTCCAAAGTGTCTCCTTTTTTATGTATCTTTTCCTTTACAGCCTCTTTCCAAGAGTCTGGCTGTGATATCCATTCCACAGAGCTATTTGAATTACCTGTATAAACATCCATGTACAACATTCACTAAATAGTAGGTCAGGCTGATTTACTTTTTCTTGCTAATGACATTCAGAAAAGGACACAAAAACGGCCGATGCCCTGAAACCTGCCTGACAGTCAAGGAAAGCATGAAATACTCTGCACGGAAGAGCAGAGAGCAGAAAAGAGGTCACAGTTTTCTATCAGACTTTAAATACTTTCTGAATTGCTGAAGAGCACCATATAACATCAAGGGACACAAGTGAGCATCAGCTGCATGGTGTTTACAATAGGACTACATTTGTATTTCATCAGATAGACATTTCCATTGCATTCTCGAAAACGTGGGGTCTCTTTCTTGAAGGAAAAAAAACCACTCCAAAAGAAACAAAAACAACAAAGAGCTTTATAAAAAACATTTATCAATTATACACACAAAGAGGAGGGATATTAAAGACAGATTTTTTTCCTTTTTCACCTGCAAGGTGAAATGTGTTCAGACTTCAACAGAATGACATTTTCATCTGAGCTACAGCAGCCATTAAGCCAAGCGCACTCAAGTGAAAGTATGTACTAAAAGGCAAAGACGCGATGTGGGCTCTGGAAACACCTGAATCTAGTGGTTAGGAGGTGTTATAACAAATGTCCTAAAGCAGAAGCTGCTGCTCTGTTCTATATATGTTGATTTTCTGATTTTGCTACCATAGTGTCACCTTGCATTTCAGAAAGGTAAATTTTCACATAGCTTCCTTCTTAAGATCAGAAAGAAGCAGCACTACTGCTTCGAGAGATTGGTTATTGAAGCTGGCCTTTAACTGACTCTCAATTCCAAAGTTTTAGTTCAGTAACCTCTCATTTCTTGTCCTCTTCCTTACCGCTTTGAGAGACTATGAGTGCAAGAAATTAGTGGAGCTATACCATCTATACCCCCTGAATATCTGACAGCACATTTCAACTACATTTAATTGTTCTCTTTTAGGGTCTTTTCCTGTGAAAGAAATTAATTTAAATGTTCCTATTTTCATGAGAAATATGCTGCAGCATTTATGAAAATAGTAGGGATTCTACCCACAGGAAGTAAAGCAGATTTTATCTGTAAAATACATATGGTCTGATTTTTTTTTTTTTTTTCTCTGTTGATTTGTTTCTGCATGTAACCTACTCTGAGGCCACGGGAGCTGGACGAATGCCGGCTAGCCGCTCCCGGTGCGTGGCCGGAGGCGGCCACAAGATCTGCCACTCCCAGGTTCTTCGTGAGAACCCTCGGGTAGTGGTGCCATCTGCAGCGTGGGTGGCGCAGGCGAGAGCGTGGCTACGAAGTCCCGAGGTTAAGGAAGGAGAGAGGGGACACTCGTGTGGAATGACAAGCACTTCCTACCGTCCCAAGTGCGCCCAGTGGGGAGTCAGGGCAGGACCGCTCGCGGAGGCTCTGATAAAGGGGATGGGCGTGACAGGAGGAGGAGGAGCCACGAGGGGACCAATAAACGGAGCCCAGGGGAGGAGCGTAGGGACCCAGCTGAACCAATAAGGATTGCATAGGGGAAACAAGGGTTAAACTACTTAGGGAAAAACCATTATGAGGGAGGTACATGGGGGGAACCGAGGATCAAACCATATTTTTAACTTTTAAAAGAATAACCAACTTTACAACAGAACTCATATAAATATTTTAAAACACACGATGCCACATCGGCATTTTCAGTGATAGTTGTTTGGTTGGTATTCTAGAGCATGAGAATAATCTCAACATTTCATCAACGTCAAATAGCTGACATGCTGCCTAGTGGAACAGTAGGAGAGAATGGCAGCTGAATGCAAATTGAGATAGAGTTCTGGAAATAATTAAATCTTTAATTGTAAAGGTCTTCAGGATGTTTCCGTAGCTCCTACACAACTGATTTCTCCTTAAAAAGCAACAAGGCGAAAAACAGGCCATGGTATTCAGGGTGGGAGGAGAAAAAACCACAAACATTGTGGATACTTAAAGAAACAGGAGCTACTGAATTTCTTAAATACATGGCATCACTCAGACCTGCTTGGTCATGGCATTTTTCATTAATATCATGGACCTGAGAATATTTACCTGAGAAAGAATTTTACAGCTGATAAAGGACTGACATATTGAGCGGAGTACTCAAAAGAAGTCTGTACTGTGTCCTTAAAAAAAGTTACTACTTTAAGATTGTGATAACATCTTGTCACTTTTACTAAGGCTAAATCTATTCACTTTATAAAATCAATCTTTTGCCTATATAAAATGTGAAAACATGCCTCTTTGGTATGTGAAAATATGGTGTATGCTGAAACAACTTTCTGAAGACATGTGGTTCAAAACAGCATAAATCACCTGGCTTAACACAGCAAGAACAGATTATCCATAGTTAACTTAATATCACTCAAACTGTAGTATTGCAAGTTATTAAAACTAGAGTAATCTTATTTTTTTTATACTGAAGTATGTTTAGTTCAGGAATTCTTTGTCCTGATTACTTAATTGTATGTGTCAAACCACACTTTGCAAAAAAAAAAACGAAAAAACCAAAAAAAAAAAAAAAAAAAAAAAAAACACTACATCCGTGCTAATCTTCTTTCCATTCTGCTTATACTGATTATGTAACATATTCTCTTGGTTTGAAACAGGACACATACAGTTCTTAAAGAGTGGACTGGCCATGATTTCTTTGGTTGCCCTTAAAATTTCCATAGAATTAGGAGAAATTACATATATTGAGGGGATTTTTCAGCATAGAATTTGGCTTTTATATGAATAAAATAGAAAATGTACTAGCTTTTCTACATTAAAAATTGATGGAATTGATGTTTCAAAATAGTAATTTTGTTACAAATCATATGCTTTTCCCTATGACTTGGTGTCTCGTGGTTCTTTGGAGCAGAGAAGAATGTGTGGTTTTGAAAGAGAAATCAACTTCAAATAATGAGTTTATAAACAAAGCTTGTGTCAATAGCCAGAAAGGAATAACTAGGGAAGGGAAAGTAGAGGTAAGGAGTCTATCTCGTCTATCTCTCAAGTCAGAATTTTAAATTTTTAATCTGAGTTCTTACCAGACTTTGATCAGAATCAGACAGAATTCTCTGATGCATAATGACTTGCACCCATGTAGAGCACACAGAAAACTCAATTTGTCGCATCAAAGAGGGACACAAAAGCATCAACCTACTAGCATTATTTTTAATCTCCATTACTATCTCTAATTGAGATCTAGGTTACTGAGAAGACAGAATTCATAAATGTTGTATTAAGCAATACCAATATATATAGATATATGAGCACAGATTGACTTTTATATTTATGTTACTTGAAAGTATATTTCAGTATTAAGAATGCTTTTTTGTTGTTCCATACTCTTGATCTTTTGAGGAGGAATGATTTCTGGTTATAGCTTGTGTAATTTTGAAGGTAATCAGCTTACCAATTTACCATCAAATCGAAACACCTGCTCTTCATTCATTCAAAACCCCATAGGAGGGATATTTCTGTTGCATAAAAAAGAAAAATCAGCTCGACACTATCTTATAGTAGGTTTTTCTGTTTAAAACTATAAAAGCTCAGTCCAGAAATATAGTTACTATAGAACTCAGGTTAAGTCATTAAAATTTTCACAAATTATTTTAGCATTGCCTAAAGTAATTTATACTCAGAAGAGAGATCAGTCTTTGCTTTGAAATGGATTTACCTTATTCTCAAAAAGAAATACTGTGCAATATTTGGGAGCAAGCAAAATAATGCTTTCAGAGAAGAAACACAGTTATTTATGTTATTTATCTTTGCTATTCAGTAACTTACACATATAAATGCACACATACTCACATATGTCTCTCACCCCCGGGAACGTCTGGAGAATTTTAATACTGGAATAAAAATTCATTTCTGATTGAGTGTAACGTTTTTCTTTTTGCCACTTTTCCTTTTTTTGCATGACAGGGAACAGAGAAATTAAAAGCTTTCTGCACAATGTCTTGGAATCTGATAGAGATTGATAGCTTCTGCAGAGAGACATAAGATAAGGAAAGCAGACTTAGAAAACCAACACATGAGGAGAGCTGCCTAGCATCTCTAAAATCAAAACTGCTCCAACAAGCTAACGCTAGGACAAGGAGATGAATTCTAACAAAAGCAGTGGAATTGTAATAATGTTTCACTATACAATATAAACATTACGTGGGAACCCTCAGTGCCTGTAATATTCTAGGACATGAAAGGATTTGGCTACAACGGGAGAATATTATTAGAGCTTTTACGCTTAGCCCAATGCAAAATTGCCCTATTGTTTTCCCAGTTATTATTCATGAGACACGTTTTCCAAAACTAGTAGACCTCCTATAATATTTCTGCTGATTTCAAAAGCTTCTGCCCCACATCACCTATCTGAATTCTTTTTTTTTTTTTTTTTTGGAATTTGTATAAGCGTTGGAAATAAATATTCACAGATATTTCCAAGTCCTATTCTGTGTGTTCTCCTTAGTAAAGACATTGAAGCTCTAATTAAGTCAAAAAACTTTGCTCCTTCTTATTAGAAAGAAGGTGGAATGACAGAACTGGTAGCAAAATCCATTATTTTTTACACTAAACATGTGGCTGAGGAATGTTTGAATGCAATAGATGGAGTTGAAATTTTAGGGAAACTTTATTTTATTTAGAAATGCATTATTGTTTAATTGCACTTTGTTAAAACTGTTTACTGTTTGTCTCATTTTCAGATCTTTAAAACTTGGCTCTGAGATATTTTTTTTCATTTCATTTTGAGAAGGAAGCCATCACAGCTGGTAAGCTGTGAAAGTACAAGGTAAGAAGTGAAAACCTAACCTGACTGGGGATTCCACTTATACTTATGGTATTAAGACAGAGATGCTTTTTGACAAAATTGGTTCAATTGGTAAAGTGTGAAAAGTTTCAAAAGAGCAAATGAAGGGATATTTGGGATTTAGCAGCAGGAAAACATATGGAAGAACTACTACATTATAATATATAAAAATGTAAAAAAGCTGTTAAAGAAAATTAAAATCGCAGTTTCCATGTTCTTATTCCTTCTGCTCAGAGATCCTTGTCTCATATTTACTATCTACCTGATCTTTCCTACTGATGAGCTAACACTCCCTTGTCTTCCTTTGAAACTCCTCTTTCCAATATCTTTGGCGTCCATCTGCTCTCATTTGCTTTTGACCTGACATCTGAAGGGCTTTGCACTCTCAGAAGGCCAATGCTATTGATGCCTGAGCCTCTGTACCTTCACAGAGCTTCTTTTTCTCCAGTATCAGAATATAATTTTCAGTCTCCCTGCAAATGACCTTTATTTACTCTCACATATCAGCTTTGATGATATTCCAGTCTTTAATGAAAACAAATTTGCAGTTTAACCTCTCTCAAAATTCTTTCTATAAATTATTGCTTATTTTTACATAGAAATTAATCAACTCTGCATATTTTTCCTTCTAAATTGTCATGATATTTGACAGCTGGGCTCAATATATTTGTTATGAAGTGGGCAGTTTATGTATAAAACACATCCCTAAAAGGGATCAATAATCTCTCTAGTTAACTATAGATTCAGTAACATTTGGAATATAAAATAAGTCTTTGGAAGCTAATGAGGTGTTTTTAGGCAGGAACTCTTCAGCTGACTTATGTGTCTGAGTTTCATTTTCAGAGAACTACCTTAAAAGACCTTGAATTCCACTGCTTTGAAGTGGGTCAACAAAGTAATTTCCTAAAAGGGGAAAAAATTCCTAAATGCAGGTGGAAATATGGATGCCTCAAGGACAGACTGTGCAAATCACGTATTTAATTTTAGTTTTATACTGGAAGAAAAATATGGGCTTCAAGCTCTCCTGTAAACCTCAGGGTTTCTGTGATTTTTGGAGTAGACTGCAGGTTATTTCATTAATAGGTAGGAGAGCAGCATTTCAGGTCACTGTCATGGAGCTGCATTCAGCTATGGTGGAGCAGAGCGTAGCCAAGAGTGCCAGCACAGTGTGGTGTACAAACAGATGGAGCAGTGATGCTGTATGAAGTCCACTCAAATCAGCATATTGTCGATACTCACCCTTTTTCAGCCTGATCTACCTCTTCTTCTGCAAACTCAGAGGAAGTCTGCTCTGAAACCTGGTCTGGTTTCTGGGCTACATGAGTAAATAACAAACAGTGGCAGACTTTCTGCTCAGTTCTTTCCAATGATGAGACAGTTGCAACTTTCAGAATTTGAAGCTTGCTGGAAGGCCTGTAAGAAGCCAGGCCAAAGAAATGCACCAAGATGAGAAGCCTCATTTTTGAAAGAAGGCTTTTTTCAAGTGTGTCACTGGAATTGATACATAATACATATTTTCTTCATAATACAAATTTTCTTGGTGCCCACAAAGTCATTAGAATGCTTTCAAAAAGCTAAAGACAATTAGTGTTGACAGGTACAAGACAGTGCTGAGAAGGGGCTGGAATTAACACTGGGAAAAATGGATATTGGGCAGGTCTAGCATAAACTGTCACTTGAACCAAATATCAAATTAACTTCCTAAGGAATACATAGTTCTCAGTAACCTCTAAGATCAGGTAGAGCAGGAGTATGATGAAAGGGGAAAGAATCTGAGCAGAAAAAGCAGAAAGAAGGGTTGACAAGAAGGCTATGCCTGTTAGCATATATGATGGAAATATGATATCAGTAAAAGATCCAATGGTCAGTCTGAGGAGTGGAAATGAATGGAAAACATACTTCCAATTTCTTTGAGAATATCTGATCACCCGGGGTCATTTAGGTATGGATGTTGATGTATTTGATACTTTGTAAAAAATTTTCCTTATCTCCTTGCTGGGCTTGTGGAGCAGATAGCAGATACAGCCTGCCAATAGAATCTGAGCATCACTGAAACCAAATCTTTATTTTTCAACAGCATCCAGCTATCTCTGTGGAAAATGCTGGTAGCTTGCTGTAATACCCCAGGGAGCTAGATCCAAAAACTTTTGATGATCATTCTGCTACAAACCTTTTATTTTTCACTGAGAACTCTCAGGGCTGCAAATTGAATTCTCAGCTGAAGTCCACAAATATTGACTGTAGACTTGGTTTGCCAACATAAACTAAACCAGATTGTTACAGCAGATTTAAGATGTTCTCTTTTATAGCATTCATTGCAAGTATCTGACTTAAAATATCAAACCACTCAACAGTTTGGAGATATGAATGTACAGAAATAGTGTGATATATGTAATTTTTACAGTTGCTTAATAAATTCTTATAATATTACATTTACATAATACTCTTCTGTATTTTAATTTTTGGTTGGTTAATTTTCTTTACAAGATACTTCTTTTTGTTATAGTCAAAAACATGAGATTTCAGATTTAAAACTGAACTTAGAAAAGTCTGTTTTATGAATCCTAACCTAACACAGTTGCAACTAACCTCAGGTCTGAATTTCTCCTGGAGAGCAGTTGGAAAAGAAGTATAAACTTTTCACAGTTCACTTAAAACTTTATAAAATATTCTACACACACAGCATGGGATATTAGGCCTTTTAAACTAGTTTTCTGTTCTGTTTTATTATTTGGCCATATGTTTTGGGCCAACACTACAACATCATGCAGTTGATTTTACTTTTTAATAAAGTTGAGAATGTAGATTTTTATTGCTCGCTTGTAAAATGTGTTGTATAAACAACATGCTATAAGCACAACTGACCTACAATTATTCTTTTGGAGCTCAGTGTGGAACACAGTAACAGCACCATTATCATTATGCACTTTGGGTTGGTCCAAAGCCGTTCAGAAGGCCAATTCAAATATTGTCTCCCACTGTGCCTAACATACCTTACTGAAAAATAATCTTTGGTTCCCACCAGTGCTATGAAGTTGTCTGCTTTAGACTTCACAGAAATGTTAAAGTGTGACCTAGGGAATGACTATTTCCCTGCCTAGGGTATTTTGATATACTACCTTCTCTGTAATAGGACTTTGGAATCCAGCTCAATACTAAAGGAAAGTTCAAACTTCCTAAACATGAACCAAGCTAGCAAAATTCTACTGCCCAACCTCATTTCAGCTTCATTCAAAAGTTGTTGTCCTAGATGCGGATCTTAGCTGCAGGGTCCAGTCCAATCCATTGGATGACCATGATATCAATGCCAAGACTCTTGTTTATACCCTGGATTCTATACCAGATGACAAAGTTCCAAGTTAAAATAAGTTGGTGAAATCTGCATTTTGCCGTGGGTGAGATCGATGTTAAATTCAATTCAATCTGGATGAGATCAAGGACTCTGATAGCATTCCAGATACAGTTAATCATGCTGTCTTGACTCAGAACTCAGTACTTTGCAAACCTGCCTACTTCATTCTCTATCTGTTCTCACAAGCTCCATAACTTCCTGGTTCCTATTCCAAAGAGGAATTTGTAGCAACTTCACACAAGATGATCCAACAAGATAATTTCTACTTTTCAGAATTTATGGATGATTAAGAGATATAATGTTTCAAAAATACAAGAGGAGTAGGAAAAATATTACATAATTATGCAAGAGTGATAGAGCAACTTTGATGGAAACCCTGTGTCTAGCCAAGGTCAACATACCATAGTACTTTTCAATACCCAGCATGAGGCTCAAATAATTTGAGAGAACGCAAAGACATAAAAGGCAGAACATGGATGGAACGCTGTTAGAGAGCAAAATAAAGGTGGGGAATTTTGGTTGTTCCAATTTTGAAGGGATGAGGAGTGAATTTTGTGTAACTTGTCCACTTTTATTCAGGGTTATAACGATGTTATTTTGATTTTGATGTGGCAAATTCTTTTTGTTCATCGTGAAGATTGTGCAATAGAGAGGACTTTAATGATAAAGCTTAAAATTGTTGTTCAAAGAGGCTAGACATGGAATATAATGAGTTTGCATGGGAAGGTTTTGGTGGCAGAAGGGTTGCAGGGGTGGCTTATATGAGAAGCTGCAAGAAGCTTCCCTTGTGTCCCATAAAAGCAGTACCAGCTGACTCCAAGATGGACCAATGGCCAAGGAGCAACAGTGATAGTGCCTCTCAGATAACCCATTACAGTGTTTCACCACTCTCATTGTAAAAAGTTTTTCTTTTCATTTAATCCAAATATACTGTCTTTTAATTTAAAAATGCTGTCCCTTGTTCTGATGTTTCAGGACCTGTTAAAAAATCTGTTCCCATCTTTCTAGCCCAGCTGAATTCTTGAGAGGCCACAAAAATGTGTGTCTGGAGCCTTCTGCTGCCTGAAAAGCCACAACTCTTGATCTTTTCCTCACAGGAGATGTGTTTCTGATCATTTTCATTGCCCTCCTCTGGACTCCATTCAATAGGTCCATGTCTTGTGAGGAGGACCTGAGAGCAGTACTCCAGGTGACATCTCATCAAAGTGGAGCAGAGGAGGAATATCACATCCCTCGACTATGGAGGCAGTAATTTCATCTCATACCAAAAGCTGATCCTGTGACAAACCTGGAAAAAATTAGGAGAAAAAGGACGTTCCGTTCTACTTCACGTCGCTTCTCATATTTGACATGTTCTTTTCAGTCTGATACAATAAGTACTTGAATAAAGAGCAGGGTTGTGATTCAGACAGGGTTTTAAAACAGATGTTTTATTTTACAAGTACATCTCAAAACATAACACTGAGTTGCATTTTTGTCTGGCAGAGAAAAGAATATTGATAGATAACTGTGGGTTTGAATCTAGTTGTACTGACCCTAGAGGTTTTTCTGGTGTTGTAAACATTTTAAACTTCAGGTTTGGACCTTAGGACATAAAATACAGCCTCTTAAGAAATGCTGAGTTTTGTGTTCAAAACAAATTCATAATGCATATTGTTAACATTGTCTCTTATAATCAAAGTTTGGAGAACCATACAGAAGAATGCTTAATCCTGGGTTAGATTTTTGGGGGGGTGAGGTACACGTTTCCAGTACTTCTCTTGGCACGGTTACTGCTTCCCCATTTTCATGATCACAGCTGGGAGTTCTTTGAAAGCTACTTCAGAATTGCTCATATTATTCATGCAGTTCATTGGAAGGTGTTAACACCATTTTATAAGGAAATTGAACTCATATGTTTAAGTAGGCAAGTTTATAATGGCCTAAATCTTCTTGGGATACCAAAAAAAAAAAAAAAAAAGAAACCCAAAAACACCCCAAACAACTTATAGTGGCCAATACCTACTTGCTGATACCAAGGGTCATTGACCCCTATTTCCTTCAGAAACCTTAAAACAATCAATAGCATTAAACATGCAACAGCAAAGTGCTGTTCTCTTACTTTTTTCCCTTAAGCAAGGCTGAGACATGTAAGACCATAAGACCCTTTAAGTTACACAAGTATTCATAATCCCTCACATCTCATTCAAATAAAGTCTTTAGAACCACCTGACACTCCCTGGTCATCTGTCACTACAAATAAATTGACTGTAACCATAAAAAATAAAACTAAATAAAATTAAATTTTTATTATGAGAAGACTGCATAATTCTACAGTATAGCAAATAAATACTTATACCTTCTCTCTCCTGAAAGGCAGCAGAGGCTAAATGAAACACTGGATAAAATATTTCCATTGTGGATAAAACAAACCTAATGCTGTAAGCACTGCACTTCTCAAGTTCCTCTGTAAAATTCAGAACATGATGAATATTATTTGTACACAGTACCATGAAAAAAATACTTATTAAATCAAAGCAAATAGATTTGGATCCTAATGTAAAAGAGTACATTCAGAGAAAGTTGACTTCTTCAGCTGTTTTCTAAATAATTAAATTAGCAAAGCAAAGTGGTGATGAAAGGAAAAATCTTTACACAAAAGAAAATCCAAGGCATAAAAGGAAGCATTTATTTAAAGAGAAGAAAAATTAAATTATATTTGTTTTCTGATTCCAGTGTTTTAGAACACATACTAAAAGAACTTATTTTAATGTATTAGGTTTGAGGGAATTATCTTACTGTTTCAATCATAGTTCAATAAATGTGGATTTAAATCCAGTCTAAATCTGAACTGCAGACACTATGAAACTAAATGATACCTGGGGTTTAGAATTCATTTATATTTCCGACTGTTTCTATCTAATTAAAGTGAAATTTCAATCAGAAACCATTGTCAAGAACACTCATGAGCCCAACTAATTAGACAGGTACTCTACAGTTTTGCAGTGCCTGAAAAGAACATCAAATGCCTATATTTATTGCTAAAAAAAAAGCCAAACAGTATCATACCATCAAAGGTCTGTCTTACTGAGTAACCTCTTTCTCAGAGTGTCCCAAGTCAGAAGTGTAAGTGATGGATGAACACTAAAACTGGGCAAACAGGATGTGATTCTTCACAAAAAAACAAAACAAAACAAAACAAAAAAAAAAAAAAAAAAAAAAACAAAAAAACAAACAAACAAAAAAAAAAACAAAAAAAATCAGCAGCTCCACCTTTTTCAGCTAAGAAATTTGCTGGGCTAATTTTTCTATTTATGGATTATTTTCCATAAATAATGCTTCTCTCCTCCTGAATCCATATAGAATCCTAGAGTCTATATCAGACCCTGTTGCAGTAAGAAGAGTCCTTTTCTCTTGACAGTTTTGAACTACTCCCCTGCTATGTTTATCAAGTACTTCATAGAGGTTATTTTCAGCAGAAGTACTAGTAGACAATAAATTAGTTTTTTCATTATCTATGCCATCCAAGAGTTTAATCATCTTTTAGGTTCCCTTCTGGATAGACATCTGCTTGCTTATTTTCATTGTAACCCCTGAGGAAGTTACCCTTGATCTACCCTTGACCTGCCCTTGATCACCTTCCACTGCATCCACAGCATTTTGATTCCAACAATAAAGGCAGATTTGAAGAAAGTCCCCTGTTTGTAGCACTCAGTTCACACTGAACAATTCTGACACATAAGAACTAGATTTTTTTCCAGACAAAAACAATCAACATGTCGAGGTTTGCAACAAGCAGAAAGCTTTGAACTGTGTGCATAGCAGAAATATATGGCTGTAAGGAAAACTGCCAAGGTATCTACCATGTAGGTGTAGAGTCCTTGCTGCTCTGCTCAGTTAGTGCAGCTCTGTGCCTCATCTCCTCCCTCTGAAACTTTTTAAATTCTTATACAGTGTCTTGGAGATGTAAAAAGCTACATTATAGTCAGTATTGAAGAAATTGGTGTGCATTTTAGCAGCTTAATAACTTCCACTGTCCATTTTTTACTAATTTGCAAGATGCTGACTTTTTGACTGCTACTAAGCTTTAGGTTGACCTTTCCATGTAGCTATCTCCTGACAGCCTGTACTCTGGTTGAAATCTACTACTTATTACAATAATTTTGACTTCCACTGAAAATTTTACTCAAGAGAAGAGCATCAATATGTGCTACAACAGACCCAAACACACTAAGTTAATAATTACTCTAATCCCCAGTAAAATGTCAGATGACTGTGAATATGTGGAATATGCTTTTTTCAGTCACACCTTGACTTCCTCCTTCTGCTTTAAAACAAGGATGAAACATCCCACAGAAAAGGCCTTCCTTGCTCTCTGCACTAATCCACAGGTTCTCCTGCTGAGGAACATTTTAATTGCTATTCTATATTAGATCTATAGGCCATTTTGCATCAAAGAAATAAAAGAAGGAGCCAGAACACCATGCCATCAGATACCCAATGTGAGCATGTTACAGATCACCATCTTTGGCAGGGTTGGGGAAGCCACAGCATATATAAAAATATGGCTACATGTTATGCCTCTGGTTGTATTTTCTTTTTACCAATTAATAATAAATCTAATCTAATCAATACAGTTAGGCAGTTTTGAGGGGAAGAAAAAAAGAATTTTTGAATCTCTTCCTATTTTTTCCTTGAAGCAAGTACTTTTTGAACTATGATAATTAAATTCCTGGGGTAAACTTTCTTCAGGGGTCCTCAAATCCCAAAAGGACAAAGCCCTGAGCAAGCTGGTATAAACCCATGCTTGACTGCTGCCTGCAACTCCCTTGCATCAGACAATGCTTCATTTTCCAAGCATATAATGTTATGCATATTAAAAACAAGTTGGGATGAGATTTTGACACCCTGTTCCTCCACATCCAAAGAAATGAGTTAAAGAATGTAACTCCTGATTGCAAACTAGGTAGGATTTCAGCAACTCTTTTAACAGTCATTGAATCATAGAACAGCTTTTGTTGGAAGCAACCCCTTCAATCATCCTCCTGTCCCCCGTCTGGACCTGCTTCAGCAAGTCTGTGTCCTTCCCATACCTAGAGCCCTAGAGGTCCCACCCGAGCAGAGAAGGTCACCAAATTTGTCAGGCACAATTTGCCCTTTAGGAAAGAGCATTGATTGTCACCAGTTGCATGTTTTGAATCAGTGCTTTGACATATGCCCTGCAAATATGTCACAAAAGAAAAAATCAGCGTTTTTAGACTTATCTTTTTATCCTTTGATCATCTTAAAGTTTGCCATATCCCAGCTCTGTCTTCTTTCTCAGTAAATATTTTTCACATTCATTCAGTAGAGGATGAACTTTAAAAAAAATTTCAACAAGGGCTAACAATGCCAGTTTGAAACAACAAAATGGTGAATGAATTTAATGCCAAAAGCAAAAGAAATATTTTCTTTGCACTGATTACCTTAATTCTACCTTAATTCTGCCCTAACAATATGGAATTTATAGTGTTGCCCTGGGCACTTCTATTACCAAGTTACATTTTCCTTTCATTAACAATCACTTCTTCATCTTATCTCAAAAAAAGAGATCAATTCTCCTTTATGCTTTACCGTTATCCTTTCATTTCCAAATTCATAAATGTATTGAGCTGTAAGTTTTCCTAGCTGATTTCTAACTTTTCTCCAAACTTGGGCTTTTTAAATGTTTTTTTACTTTTAATTAGCTCTTTGCTTTTTCTCTTTTTCAGTATACAGTTTGGAGGGAAGAAGAATGACTGAGGAGGCAGAGGCGCATTGAAGATCGAACCCTTTTCTTGCTGATTGTGTTTCTTTTCTGACCATGATCAAAATTACACTACAAAATCAAGACTAAGTTGAAGTGACAGATGTAAGTGGGTTTGTTTTTAGCTTTTACTGCACTTCTGTAGGGCAGAAAATGAAGATAATGGGCACCTAAATAAGCCACACAGGAGCAGAATTAAATTCTCTGTAATGTAGTTCTAACATTTCTATGTCACTATAATAAGATTAGCCTTGACTGTGTAGCTTATCTAACATAGTTTAAAATCCTTTGGTGTACAATTAATTTGTGCTAGATAATGTTTTAAAAATTGTGTCCCAGATTCCTCCCTGGCATTACTTCATACTTCATTACTGGTTTCAGCAGAGGGACACAAGGGATTAATTTGGTACTAGCAATTTGCTTTATAAAGTTCCTATTACCTTTGATATTTTCAGGTGTTATGGCATTTTAAATGCTCCTGATAATTAGAAGACAAAAGTATTATAAGTATAGTGCTACTCATATTTTTGCTGTTAAATTCTGAACAAGGTCAACAGCTAAGTGACAGACAGGGAACTTGAGTTTGCTTAGGTTCAGGGTCACTTGCTCTGAGAATGAGGAAATTTACTTCATCTTTTCCTCAGTGCAGGACTTCTTTACACAACACTGAAATAAATTGAAGTAGTCACTAAACAGAGACGAAGAGCATGAAAGAAGATTCGAAAAGTCATAAGCCAAATTCATTAAGCACAAATCCATCTGCAACTTTTCCACAAAATGACCTGAGTGTACTACACAGCTTATAAAATCCTGAACTTGCTGTCTGCCACAAAATATAATGAGGGAAAAGTTTTTCCATGTGTGATGTTTCTTATATTCCTTCTTATACTGTTCACTATTAGAAATATACAAAATATCTCTATATATCTCAAGATAGACAAAATATCCTTTCACCCCTCACATACAATGGGTGTCTATGTGTTACACATGTAAACAATACATTATATGCTTGCATATGAATTCAAAAGCATTAAATATGCCATTTTAAGAAGGTCCTTAAAGCACTTATTCCTATTTTTAGCCATATCTTACCAGTTAATGGCCTGAGGTGGATGATGGCAACTATCCATTTCTTATTTTTCAGGTGGCTTCTAGATATGGAAGTAGGAGAGCACAATATTTTTTATTCAGCCCAGTTATATGTTGTCCACTAATCAAAATGCAAAGAAATGTGAAACCTGAATATTGCTTACTTGTTCTTGCAGCAGGGAACCTCTTGTCAATCACACCTGCACTGCTTTT
This sequence comes from Calcarius lapponicus, assembly GCA_039654755.1. Taxonomy (NCBI): domain Eukaryota; kingdom Metazoa; phylum Chordata; class Aves; order Passeriformes; family Fringillidae; genus Calcarius; species Calcarius lapponicus. The sequence continues at coordinate 56,924,324 of CM077481.1, read as the reverse complement.
TAAATAGTTCGCTGACAGTGAATTTCATCTTACAGAGCAGTGTTGGTTTCCATGTGACTAAGGCACTCAGATTCAAAAAGATCTATTTAGTGGTGTCAAAGATGGATGAATTATTTTCTTTTGCCCTGCTTTTATTAGGGAGCTGTAGCTGGTTGAGATTTAATGAAAAGAAAATGAAGTAGTGACCTAATAATATTACATATAGACAAGGGAAGAATAAAAAAAAAAAATTTAAAAGTTAATTTATGTTGCACTTGGGTGTTACAGTGAACCTCACTTGGATCCTGCACTGCATTTATTTTTTTATTATTTCCTTCAGATGGTTACACTTGCCCACCAAATCCAACAAAGGTTTTAATTTCAACTGTCATGGGAGGTGCCATTGTCATTGCCTCCAAATCATGAGACTCAGAGGTTCTGCAAGTATTCAATTATTTTTGTTGGAGCTAAAGCATTTTTACTTTTATTGCCTATATCATGTATGGCTGGTCATCAGAACAGTAATGATCATCATCTAACATGTTAAATTTTACCCATCCTAAGATGTACAATGCACAAAAATACTAACTAGGATAAGAATTGTTTATTTTTTCTCCTATTCTTCACTAAGAGGACCTACTCTCATTTATACTCTCATTACTTTGTGGTATTGTTAGGCCAGGAAGTACTATATACATTTAATCAGAAAAATATACAGTTAATATCTAGGACTCCCACTGAATAGTGTGCTGTATTTGTTGTTGCTCAAAAGAAAATATTTTGCACAACATGATAACAGAAACACTCATGTTGATGCAGTCTTTAGCAAAAATGGAAAGTGAGTTTGAGCATGTTCCTGCTGTTTGAGATTGGAAGCATGGGTCATTAATTTTTTATTGGTGTCTTTCATATAGTACCCTTTATACAAAAGGTTTTCAAAGAAGCTGGCTATCAAAGCTGGCTGGCCTCCTGATTTAACAGTACTAAGTGAGTGTTTACTGCATAAAAATGTATTAGTGCTGCACAGATGACAGGATCTAAAATTCCAGACAGTGTGAGACAGTTGAAAAAACGCAGTCCCAGGGCTATTATTGATGAAAATGACATAATAAAAAAGGTATGCTCACAGCAGGAGTTTTTCCTGTTGAATATAATCCCTGTTTCACACTTTAAAAGAATCATCTATAATCACAAATCTATACATTTTTGCAATAATGAGTGGCAGATATTTTTCTTTATTTACTTGTTTAGCCTTATCTGAACATATTTTGCCACTGGGGTAATATTAAAAAGGCCATATAAAAAACGGTGCTCAAGCAGGCATCTATTGAGATGATTTCATAGCATTTAATTGGCAGTAGGGTTTTAAACTATGCTCTCTGGTCTCAGGCAGGAGCAGTCGGAGTACTCACAGCTCCTTTTGAAGAGTTATAGTAGTTACTGACTACCCTTGACTTCCTCTACTGGCAAGCAGGTCTGTGCAGGAGTAGGATTTTGCCTAATTTTCATTATTTAGAGTCATGAGGCTTGAACCACGTTGTCATAGGTCCCTTGGAGCCCACAAATTTTCTTGTTCCTTCATCTTGTGCAGAATTCCTCCTATTCTCTAATTATAAAGTCATTAGTGTCAAAATAAACAAGATGCACTACATTACAGAAAATTATAATACAAGAGTTCTGTATGACATTATATAAAAGGGACTTGGAAAGTGAGCTTGATTACCTTAGAAATTAATTAATTTATTTTTTTTAATAGCAATTAAGGTCAGTAGCAAGTTAATAGCAGTTAAGGTCTACAATATTTTTTTTAAATTATTGTTCATTTTATGTATATAAAGAAGAGACAGGGTGTAGTTTTTTGATGTAGCAAAAATATGTATAATGAGCAAACAAACCTAACTATCATAGCCCATAAGTTGCTTTTATATTTATTATTTATTGAGCAACTTTTAATCTTTCTGGTGCTTCAGAGAAGGAAAGGTCACTTTCTAGTTCTGTTATACAGTAGAGATACCTGTTTCTCCTCAGTATTTCCTTAGATCCTTCTAAAACTGCAGGAATGGAAATAAGTCTAAATAACAAGAGCTATTCGTTAGCTAATTATTAAATCCCTCAGTTTTTCACAGACAACCAAGCACTGTCCAAAAACATCTACTTTCATTTGAAACAGATTTTTAATATATTCCTTTGAAAACCTGGCTCCCAGCTACCAATGGGGTTAAGTACTTGACTGCTGGAGCACAATCCATGACCTCATGTTAGATGCTGCTTGCCATACCCTGCACCCAAAGGAATCTGCCTAGAACCAGGTGGTAGGTAAAACTGCAGTGCTTGCACAGTCCCGTTTAAATATGTCTGCCTAAACTCAGAACTTCCTATGTTAGACCATGACAAACACATAAGACACCTATGCAAATCAAAATTCATTCTTTTCTGTGACTCAGATACTTCATTCACTGTAACTGGAAAGCAGTAATAACATTTTTAGAAAAATGCACTTGTGGTTCCTCCAAGCTTTTTCCTGCATCTCAGTATTGCAGCACCTGGTTACAGTTGATACTGAGTAGTGTTGAAATAAAAATTTGATTTCTTCATATATCAATCCTTTCTACATTTCTCAAAATGTAAACAATAATATGAAGTCTAACTTATGTGAAAGATTTTTCCACCCATTTTCTTTTTCTATTTAGCAGAGAGATTTTAAGCATTTGCTGACTAAAATACAAGAGATGTCTGGTCCTGTTGACATTTGGCTGGCAGTAGACTGACATAACTTCCAAAACCTTCTCTGAGGACAGTTTAAAGATTCCAGACTATTGTTTCATGCAAAATATAGTCTTGAGCATGACCATCTGATAAGAGCCCCAGTTGTTGAGATACTATGAAAGAGGAGCTCTATTTACTCCTCTGGCTGTGTTTAGTTGCTTGTTTTTTTATGTAGGGGTCACAGAATTCACATACTGGTTGCTAGTTTTGAGGTTTCCACAACTAATTTTAGAGTATCATTATCCTCAAAAGTGAGATCTATATTTAATTCTCTTACCTGGAATAAGAATCATAGAGACTTAGTATGAAGAGAGAGTTATTTGTATAAACTTTGTTAGGTCAAGATGATATGTTATGATAAAGAGGCAAGAGCATTATGTGTACTTGACTTGAATAACCATCAGAATCTTTGATCATGTATAAAATAAAAAATAAAAAAGAACAAACAACAACAAACCACAAAGCCAAGAATAAAAACAAAAAACCAAACCCAAACCTATTCATTTTATCCCTAACATATTGAAAAATTAGTCAAATCCATCTAAGGAATTCTGGGGGAGAGACCTTACAGAGTGAATCTGGCTTTCTAAGGGTTTTTTTGAGTTTGCTTTTTATGCTTTTCTCATTTGGCTTGTAGAATATTACCATTTCTGGCATGCACACCAGATGGGCAGTAGGAAATAAATGGATAAATAAAATCTTAAATGTCTGGAGTCTTTAAATTGATTACTATGTTAGTTAAATACCAAATGACTAATCTGCATGTGCACATTTCAACTGAGCAGAATTTATTTTATTTAAAGGTCTGACATATAATCGAGTTTTGTTTGTCATACCCTTTGACGCCCAGCTCTTTACATAAACCTAGCTTTAAATAACACATGCAGCTGGTGAAAACAAGTCTCTGGTAATAACATAGCTACCTTGTATTCCTTCCCAATGCAGAAATAGCTCATGCTGCCTGCATGATTAACAGATATGCTGGGATATTAGATGTCACAAGGAAAAATATATGTTCTGTCAACATTCATAGTAGAATTAGTTCTAGATAATTTCCTACTGTGCAGTATAGCACAAGTGAGGCAGATCTGCCTTGTGAATATGTGTGTGGGAGGATGTGCTAAAACCCTGTCACCCTAAAAATCAGGTCCTTTCCCTGTCAATCTCTTTTTGTTTCTGAACAACTTCTGAGATTAGAACTATCTCCTTTATCACATGGATATAAACCTACACTCAAGCAGGAACGCAGGGGTTTTCTGCATCCACCAGCACACACGACTAGCTGCAATGGTGCAACAAGCACCTTGTTTTACAGCTGACTTCCTGCTGGAATCAGGATACTCAGAGGATTCAGGATACAGTGACTCGGTTTAGAGGTGCAGTGTTGTAGCAGCACAGTGATGCATTATCCCTCCATTTAACTCAGCTAAATCCTTGACCAGAGCAAACACTCACTAATCTACCGCAGCAGAGGAAGAGTCACAATTGATATGTTTTCAATATTCTGTTTCTAGAGTGCTGAGGGCTGGGTCCCTGTAGCACCCGTTGGCAGCAAAGAGTTGCCAGAACCTGTGTGTGCCTATTTCTGCATCCTCAAACCCAGTGCCACATGTGTGCCTATTTCTGCATCCTCAGACCCAGTGCCACATGTGTGCCTATTTCTGCATCCTCAGACCCAGTGCCACATGTGTGCCTATTTCTGCATCCTCAGACCCAGTGCCATGCTCTCCACAACTGCTGAGCTTCACAGTGGACTTTAACTTCTAATAAGCCTTCCTCAGGAAAAAATAGTCATTATAAGTTCCTCCTTACTGAAATAATCTTTCCTTTCTTCTTTCCTTTCTCTTTTTCTCTTTCCTTTCCTCTTTCGTTTCCTATTTTCCCTTTACTTTTTCCCCTCCCCTCCCCTTCTCATCTTCTGTTCCATTCCTTCTTTTTCTTTTTCTTTTTCTTTTTCTTTTTCTTTTTCTTTTTCTTTTTCTTTTTCTTTTTCTTTTTCTTTTTTTTCTTTTTCTTTTTCTTTTTCTTTTTCTTTTTCTTTTTCTTTTTCTTTTTCTTTTTCTTTTTCTTTTTCTTTTTCTTTTTCTTTTTCTTTTTCTTTTTCTTTTTCTTTTTCTTTTTCTTTCTTTTTCTTTTTCTTTTTCTTTTTTCTTTTTCTTTTTCTTTTTCTTTTTCTTTTTCTTTTTCTTTTTCTTTTTCTTTTTCTTTTTCTTTTTCTTTTTCTTTTTCTTCTTTTTCTTTTTCTTTTTCTTTTTCTTTTTCTTTTTTTCTTTTTCTTTTTCTTTTTTTCTTTTTCTTTTTCTTTTTCTTTTTCTTTTTCTTTTTCTTTTTCTTTTTCTTTTTCTTTTTCTTTTTCTTTTTCTTTTTTTCTTTTTCCTTTTTCTTTTTCTTTTTTCTCTTTCTCTTTTTCTTTTTCTTTTTTTGCTTTCTCTTTTTCTTTCTCTTTTTTCCTCTTTCTTTCTCTTTTTTTCTCTTTCTTTCTCTTTTTTTTTCTGTTTTCTCTTTTTTTTCTCTTCCATTCCATTCTATTCCATTCCATTCCATTCCATTCCATTCCATTCCATTCCATTCCATTCTCCTGTTTGCAGGGCTGGCACTCCATCAATATCACTATTCAATTTTCCAGGAGTATGTTAGTGAGCTGCGGTGATATCCTACAAGCAATCAGAAAATAAACTCTGTGGTGAGAGACACCATTCAAGATTCGCCCTAGGCCAAGGCCTAAGACTTTCTGTTTAGTCCTGGTTTCATGTAAGTTCCTGCACCTGGCATAAGCACTGTAACAGCATTCTTAAAAACACTATCTTTACCCTTGATTTATTGACATTTTTTTCCATCCAGAAGCAGTGTAGATGATAGTCAAGAAAAATACATTCTTTGTTGTGGAGGTCTTCCACTATTTACCTTGTTTTCCCCTTTGTCAGTCAAACTAAAAAAAATAAATGGTTTACTGTATTTCCAGTTTGTAGATTGCTGCTGTTATTTTTCTTTCTTTTCATTTACAAATTAATTGTTTTCATTTATTCAGGGACTTACAACAGCCACTTTTCACCTCTTTTTATCTTGTGTTTGCATTAAATAAAATATTCACATTTCAACACTTTAAATTCCATATAACTGCTACTGTGAAGCTATATACCACTCATTTAAAATAAAGAGCAGAACCCGTTATTCTGAAAGGTTACAAAGTTGCATTTACCTTTCCAGCTATTTGCAACACTTTTAAAAATAACAAATGTTCAGCTATGAATTCTTGAGTTCACTTGCGAATTAATCTTAGGATGTGTAAATCTTCCCATTTGAAAGTCCAGAAGGAAAAAAAATATGTGAAAGAACTGAAGTTCTAAAATTCAAAGTTTATTTTAGCTGGAGTAAGTACACCAAGATTCATCAGTCTTGACAAAGTACTGCGGGAGAGGAAGAAGCAACTCATAGAAGGAAGGTTTAAAAGTTTTATAGCAGGATAACATCATTCTAATTTTGAAGGTTTCTGTCCAATATAAATGCGTACTACAGATTATCTTGCCTCTTTTTCATAAGACAACTCCTACCTCTTCCTGTCCTATTTTTCATCTAGAGAAATGTTAAGTACCCCTGTTTATATTTAATTAATTTCCTTGGCTTCTCTATGCTTTTCACTAACTGCTTTCCTTTCAGTCCATGCACAATTACATGCTCTTAGTTGGGACGTTTTCTTGTCTAGTCTTTGGCCAATCTCCATAAAATTAGCAAAGGTCTGAAAGCTCTGCAGATGCCAAAAGCTGTTCCATGTACTTAGATCATTGTGGGGTTCTAACTTTTAATAATGGGCAGGGAAAGGTGCTGGGGTCAATTTTCATTGCCAGCTCCTGACACATTTAAACAGAATCACAGGAAGGATATGAAGGCCAGTTCTGAGCTATGGTATGCTCTACTGCCTGTAGCTCTGGATAGTGGTTTGTTTAATTTCAGTTAATGTAATACTTAGACCTCAGACAAGCACATTGGAAAATTCAAAGGTGGAAGTGGGAGGAGAGGGGAGGAAATGCCTCAAACACAAAGTACACCCCCAAAATAAAAAAGTTATGGTTTTACATTAAAATTACTCCTAATCTCTTGGGTGTTGCATAATAAATGAGGACTGGGTGAGAGACAGGAAAGTAAAAAAATACAAGTCACCAAATAAGGCCAAGAAACTGCAAAAATAACATTTGGTATTTAACTACCTGTCCTGGGGTGACTTTATGATGCTTGTATCCCCATTCATCTGTTTAGCCCAGAAGTAAGTTTTGCACCTTTAAGATTGGTTCTGAGTGTGAAGGGGGAGAGAAGAAGCACACAGTTTGTTTTCAGACACTGCACCCACTCCTCCACCTCCCAGCTCCTGGACTGTGTTTTCTGCAGGTGGACAGACAGTGGGACAGAGCTCTCCTTTGCTTTTTAGTTAGTTATAGCCAGCTGAGGCAGGGAAGTTCCCTGGAGTGTGTTTTTTTCTTTTCCTTGGAGCTGTTCAAACCTGCTCTGGACTGGACACCCAGCAGAGCACTGGCAGCTGGCACCTGTGGCCCACCGGGCCGGGCCTGGGCCGTGGCATTTCCAACACCAGAGGGACTGATAAGAGACTGAGTGAGCTGAGCTGCAGCCCATGAGGGGGACTTTCTCAGTTTGTCGTCTCTTCAGAGCAGCAAGAGATTTTGTTGTTTAATATTGTTCATTTTCTGTGCTGGTGAATATTTTGCCAGTTAAATAATCAGTTTTTTACCACTTTTCTCCAAGGAAATATTTTTCTGAACCACTTGAATCTGCTTTCCAGAGGAGCCCTTTTAGAGGTTTTCTCCCAAACTTGCCCTAAACCAGGACAAATACACTTTTTCGTGCCCAGTATAGGGCCTCTGGGCCAGTCATAACAGGGTGTTTCTTCCATTCATTTCCAGTCAGGCTCACATCAGCTTTCAGCAGGGTCAAGTCCTGTGATCCCCTGTCATGCCAGCAATAGAAACAGATTCTGCCCCCACATTACTCGGGATTAATGTGCACTGTGCACCAGTATCAACCAAGGCCTCATATTTTTGTGGTTCTGATGGGCCAGGCCACTGAAACCACACTGTCCAAAAACACAGTTTTCCCCAGCCTCTACCTGGCCAAAGGCAGGGCATCTCTAAGCCTGGTTATCCTTCTTTCCCTGGATATATGGAGTTTGCTTCAAGGGGATCAGACATGCCATCATCATCATCATCATACCTAGCAGTTCAGCTACAGGCAAATGGAGCTGCTTTCCTTTTGGTGGAACTTCCTCTCTGAGCCTTCTTGTTCTTCAATTCAAGCACCTATGGTGACAGAGCAGCAGTAGATTTTCCATTCCATTTCCTCGAGTTTTCTCCACAATCACACAGGAAGAACCACAGCTCAGCTCATGGAGTGTACCTTCTCTCCCCAGCTGGGGGATGTCTGCATTTGGTACCAGAACTTATTATCTGTACTGATGAGATTTGGTCAAGGTCCTCTTTAATCTCGTCCCTGAGTTTCTTATGAGTCTCCTGCATGATCTGGGAAAAGGCTTGTTGCTCTTCAGGGCCTGACTGGAAACTGTTCTTCTTGTGGGTGACCAGGTGGAGAGGGCTCACAAGACTCTTTAGAGGTTTATCTCCCAAATTTGCCCTAAACCAGAATGCTACCAAGTACAAGTTCAGTAATTCAATTTAACTAGGAAATTTCAGGGTTTGGACTATTACCATTGATCAAACACCCATTGCAAAGTATTGTTTGTGGGACTCTAAAATAGTAGAATATTTGACCTGATTTTTAAAAAAATATTTAATTTTAAAAAGTACTCAGATTAGGTGAATAAACTGCTTTCACAAATTAATAAAACAACAAAAATTTTAAAAAACTAAAACCAAAGAAAAAAAGAAAAATTAAAAACTTTAAACCTCACAAAACATCGAGATTGACAGTGGACACTATTTTTGTATATGGTCAGCAAATATACGGAAAGAAATCCATCTTTCAGCTATGAAATGCAGCATTCATCCTGCCAATATTAAAAGAGGAAACAAAATCAGCAGTCATTGTACTAAACAACAAAATTAATTAGTAGATGTCTAAATAAATAATTTTTACTTCAGAACAAGCAAGAATACTTTTCTAAGCAAAGATTCAGCCCTAGAAGTAGTTTGAGGTTTTTTGAAGGATTTCTAAAGACTTTTGACAAAATCAATCCCAAAACCTTTTGACAAAGGACATGGTGAACAAAGGAAGTTCAAATGAGTTCAAGAAAGAATTTTCTAAGCAAATTGGAAAACAGATCCACTGAATTTTATTAAGTAGATAAATCATAGCAGGTCCAGAAAATGCTCTGCACTATGTGGAGTTGGAGGCTTCAGATTTATCGCAGTGAAGTATCAGACATTTTTTTTCCTGGCTTTACACTTCCTTTTCCAAAAAAAAGTATCAGAGAAAGGGTCTGTCTCTTTACAGGCCCGTAGCCTGAAAAAATATGGCTATTTCCATATTTTTGTATTAATAAATAGGGTTTTCTTGTACTTGTCCTGTACTTCTGACTGTGTAGTATTGTAGGGCCCTCAACGAGAAGTGAGGGCAACACAATACACCTTTTTCTTTAAAACAGACTGGCTGCTTAATACAGGCCCAAATAGTGTTTATAAGGGGGAAAAATGAGTAGGCATTTCGGGTTGCGTCTAAGTTCACTATATAGCCAGGTTTGTGATTCAAAGGGTTAAAGTTAATTTCAAAATTATTTTTTTAAAAACACCATGGGATTTCTTTTTCTGAAAAAAAACAGTAATAAAATGACAAGACACCCTGAATAGTCCTTCTATAGCTGAGGGGACTTTTTTCCCTCTTCATGCAAAATCAAGACACAGAAGGGTTGTCAAGCAAGGGTTGCAAATCTCACACAAATTTGGGTGAATTTACATTTTTCTTGGAGAAAATAGAGAATTTTTTAACACACTGGATTGTTCTTTATGTGGCTTCATATGGCTTTATGTATCCATGTCTTTATGTATTCGTGCAGCCAAAAGTCTGGGGTTAATCAAAAGAGACTTCAAAGCCTTGCAAAGAGTGGCAAAAAATATGGGAGCACAAAAAATGTTTTCCTCAATCCTAGTAGTAATTAAGGGAGAAGCCAGACTATATTATCGAGGCCAGGATATTAATACCTGTCTACAAGACTTATGTCTCTCACACAACTGTGTTTTTTTAAACATGGAAGAGCCTTCGAGACAAAGTATGTTGGATCCTGTCAAGATGTGCCTGTCCTGATGGGTAAAACATGCCTATGGGCATAAGTGACCAGAGCTGATCAAGAGGTCTTTAAGATAGAATTGGTGGTGGAAAGGAATACCAGTGGGACTGCAGTGGATAAGCCAAGGGCCGCCATGGCATCACTGGGGGAAGGAAATCCAGTGGGAGCATTTATACTGCTCCTGGGAGCACAGAGGGTTCAGGAGCACATCTGAAATTCTTGTACACAATCACACACAGTGTGAGAAAAAGTCAGGATGAAATTGAAGGATTAGTCAGCTCCCAAACCTACAACCTCACTATCTTGGCTGCGGTCCTTATGGAATGGTTGATCTGAGTTTAACATTTTCAGTGCAATGAGGTAAAATCTTAACAGACTAGTGACTACAGGAAAGCAAACTTTAAGTCATCCATGGAGCTACTTAGCAAAGTAACCAAGAAATCTGTTGGATCAGGAGATCATGAGCACTTGTCAATCTTAAGAACCTTATTTTAGAAATGAGAAACAATTCCATTGTGCCCTAAGGAAAGCAATAAGGCCAGCTGGGCTGAACAGGGAAGTCCTCACAGAGCTCCAGAGGAGAAAAGGAATTGTAGGGTCTCTGCAAGACCAGGAGCAAGGTCAGGAAGGAAGGAGATAACAGACCTGGGGTGTGTGTTTATGCCATACGAAGGCATGAAAGGCTTGAACCAACCAATTTGAAACTGGTCCTTTTTGTGTTTGACAACAAGAAAAGACCTTCAAGGATGTTAATAGCAGGAGGAGGTCTAAATAAATAGTGATGCTTGTTGAAAATATCAACAGGAGATGTTCACCTGACAAAAAGGTGAAGATGAAGAGAGGCATTCAGTGGTTTGTTTGGGGTTTTTTGCCTCAGTCTTTAATTATCCTGATAGACCTTGGACTGCCTTTTCCCAAGAGTGTGGGAACAGTGACTTCCCATTTGTTTGGACACTGAACTTGTCAGAGTCCAGCTATATCAGCAGAATATTCACAAGTCCATGGGGCCAGATGGGACGCAACTCAGAGAACTGAAGTAGATGGGCAGTGTTATGGCAGGAATTTTCTCCATCAGCTGTTTTGCGGAGATAAAGAAAAGAACCCCACAACTTTGTTAAAGTTGTAAAAGCCGGTATGTTTATTACAGCGCTGGACGCATGAGGAGATGCTCTCCTCAAAAGGCATGCGTGCCCTAGGAGTTTCAGATCCCCTTTTTATCTTCCTTGCAAATACATATGCATACAGTTTCACAATAGGTTCATACATATTCATTTTTACAAGGTTTTGTGTGACATTTGCCGCTAGTTTCGTTTATCAGAAAGAATTCCTAGGTCAGGCCTACTTGTCCTCGAACTAGAATTTGTTATCGGTTCCTGTCTACCCTTTGTCTCCCTATTATGTCTGTTCTGCAGTTTTTCCTTCAGCTTTAACTTCAGAGACTTTTCACCTCTCCTGGACATTTCACCTAATTCAAAATGGGCTTTTACTCTAGGGATTTTTACTCTGTCTCATTCTCCCCTTTCCTAGGAAAGGGGATCAAAAGTCTGAAAAGTCTGAGGGACTCCTAACTGACTAGGGCACGGGCCCCTGCTGTTCCAGTTTAAGGTATGAGAGAGGATGCAGGAACCTATACACCTGTGAGTCTAGTCTCAACACCTGAAAAAATGGGGAGAAGATGGGTAGACTGGGTGCCACCAAAAGGCATTTAAAGAACAACTCAATCATGCACAGTCAGCATGTGTTCACAAAGGAAAGTCCTGTTTAACAAATCTGATCTCCTTCAGAGTAAGGTCAACCACCCAAGATGAAGGGAACATGGTGGATGCATTGTTTTTTGGCATTTAGTGGTGCTTTTGTTACTGTTCCTCATCCTTGTTGGGGACACAAGAATCCTTGCATACTGAGCAGCCAACAGTGGTGTTCCTCAGGGCTCAGTCCTCGCTCCTGGGCTGGTCAATATTTTGATCCATTATCTGGATGTTGGAGTGGAATACCCCATTAGCAAGCTTGTTGATAATAACACCTTAGGAGGTGTTGTTGACTCACTTGAGAGACAAGAGGCCTTGCAGGGGGATCTGGATAGATTAGAGCATTGAGCAGTCATAAGTGGCATGAAATTTAACCAGTCCAAGTGCTGGGAGGCAGTAATGCCTGGCACAGGTCTCAGCTGGGAGAGCAGTGGCTAGGGCAGCCCTGCAGGAAGGGACCTGGGGATGTTGGTTGGCAGCAGGCTCAAGTGGATGCAGCTGTGTTCCCAGGCAGCCAAGAGGGTAAGCCACATCCTGGAGCACATCAAAAGTAACATGGCCAGCCAGTCAAGAGAGGGGATTGTCCTGCTGCATTCAGCACAGGTGCAGCCTTAGCTCAGCATACTGCTGGCCCCGCCACTGCAGGAACATGCCAAGGTCCTTGAATGCTTCCATAGGAGGAAAACCAAGCTGGGGAGAGAGCTGGAAGGTATATTCTCTGAGGGGAGGCTGAGGACTTAGGGCTTGTCTGATGTGGAGAAAAGGAGGCTGGGAGTGACCTCATGACGTAGCAGCTTTCTGAGGAGAAGGGCAGAGAGAAGTGCTGAGCTCTTCTCCATGATGTTCAGTGAGGATGGCTCAATGTTGCAACATGTGAAGTTTAGATGGGACATCAAGAAACATTTCTTTACCAAGAGGATGGTCAAACACTGGCACAGGCTAACTCGAGAGATGGTTGACACCCCAAGTCTCCTCATGTTGAACATGCTTTAACATTTGGTCAGCCCTGAAATAATCAGGCAGTTGGACTAGGTGATCACTGTACATCCCTTCCAGCTGGAACTATTCTATTCCACTCTATTCTATTCTATTCCATTCATAGGTCAAACAAATCAACAGACGAGTATTTTACATTTTTGTTACTTCCTGTGCTGTATGTTTAACCTCTATGTACTTGTATGCTGTGGCTGAAGCTTTTCATTGCCTATAAGACTGATGGTATTTTGTTTTACCTTACTAAATGTAAAACTGATTTTTGAAATGAAACAATAAAGTTAAACCATAAATATTAAGGAAGATAGTTGTAGGCCTTTGTTCTTCAGTCTATGAGAAAAGCACACCCTTCATGATGTTTTTTCAACTACAATGGTTGTCTGGTGGCTGCTTCAGTAATAAAAATATCCAGGGATTTTTCAGCTACAAACACAAAATAGGGGGGAAATTATCTAAATTGAAACTCTGATTGATTTAAGAATAAGGATACCAATGATGGGTTTTCATCAGCTAAAGATCAGGCCACACGCATGGATGTTATACACTGATGTTATTTCTACCTTCATCTTCCACTTTGTCAGGCTGAGGTCAGAGATGAAGAGTGGAGTATTATTTATCCTACTAACAGTCTACTTCAGCAAAACAATAGAAAGACTTACCAATGAGCATCTGAGAGCAGAAGAAAGTGCTGAAAAAATACGACCTAAATTCAAGGAATACCACCTGCTTTTTTCTTACTCCACTCTTACTGATGGTACTTTTCTGCCTTCCTATGGAGAAAAGTAGCTTTTGTGCCTAAATGTGCAAGTAAGGATAGATAAGGGCTGCGAATTTGCTGCAGCATTTGGACTCTAAGATCCTTTGGTTTTGATGCCTCAAAGCTAAAGAAAATCCCACCAGATGTCTGTCTGCCTGTAACATTAGGTGTGTAAACAACATTGAAAGGCACGCACTCAGAGACAAGCTAGGCATTCTTTCAGAGGGTTTGACACACAAAAAGGTCATGAGATTAATCTGTCAGATTAAATTGGTGGGCAGCTTAAATGAGCCCATTTTGCCATGCAATGAGTTGCTTCATTTCACCAGACAAACAACGTCATGTGAAGTTATATCCCAATTCTGCCTTGCAATCCTGTGCACAAATCCAGAAAAGACAGATAAATGAGCAGGAGTAAGAAAGCAGTTGAAACTGCATGATAATGTTGCTCATCTCACAATTAAACACTTTATCAAATAAATAGTACATGTATTTAAACAGATTCATACATGCCTCTCTTCCATGCTTATCTGTATTGACTTTATGCCAAGCAATGTTTGTCAGCAGAGGTTTCAGCTAAGTCATGAAGCAGGTGTTAATCAAAATTGTTTGCTTATATAATTTTAAGCATTTTCACCCTGCCAATTTCTGTTTCTTCTGTGTTTTAACTGACCATCTGCTTTCCATGAATGGGTTGTTCAAGCAATTCAAAAACTTATGTCTCACTAAGTTTTTTTTTTCATAATCTTACCTGTGAAAGTAAAATTATTTAGAACTCTGTTGAAATAGATAAATTCATTTCTAGAGGAAAAAAACCTCCACTATTTCAGGACATCTGAAGGTGGTGTCTCAAAAAAAAAATCCTGACCATCTCCTGAAGACTAATTTTAATTTTTCTTTGTATCAGATGAAGAGGATAGAATTTTCTTAGAAACTAACTGCAGGAAAATAAAGATTCTTCACTTATTTTAGGCATTCTTACCTTAATCCATAAAATTTGAGGGGAGGGGTTATAGGGTAAATGCAAAATACTTTCTATTTGACCAGCTATGACAACACAACCGAATTTTTCACTTAATTCAATTTATTCAACTCAGAGTCGTATATTAAGTGTTCAGCTCATTCTTTCAAATATATCCATTGCAAGAGAGACAGAGTAGAGAAATATATTCTGAGGACAGCTTATACCTCATCTGACTGGGAAGTTTTCTATGATGCTAAAGCACATCCAACTCTGCCTATAGAGTATAGTGCTGCAGTGTTGTGTTTAGAAGAAATTCTATATCAAAATTACTAATATTAAATTTTCATTCATTTATTTAGCATGTAAAATCATCTGATTGATATTTTCCTTGTCATAGATCATTATTATTTTCACTCTTGGAATCTAACTGAAAAAACACTGGTGGAATGCTTAGTGGAATGAGAGATTATTTGTAATGCTTCAATAAAGGTGTTCAACCAAAGGGTTCTACATACCCTGTGATCCATATCAGTCATCAACTGAAGTTAAAATCAAAGCAGCTCTTTGCTGTGCTTCCAACTCTTCCAAATAACAGGTTTTATATGAATGAATGGGAGGAGAAAAAACTATAGCAAACTCCTTAATTAATTTTATTGTTGTTCTTTGGATGGTTTATTTAATGTTAAATGGTAAGATGTGATATACAATGCATGTCTAGAAAGAATGAAGCATAGCCTGAGGCATCCTCTAGTCTCTGAAGCATTGCTGATACACTGAATTTTATTCTTCTTCTTCTTCTTCTTTTTTTTAAGTGTCAAAAATCACTTCATATGGCAAGCCAGATAACATTTCAGGGTTCATTACAGCCTCAAATTGCTTCCACTGCTGGTGATCTACAGAGATTTCATTAGTCTCCCTTCATTCTATATTAACATGGAGTTATGGGTTTAGTCTTCATACCAAAGGGATACTTTTCATTTCAGAATAAAGCTCCTAATGACAATGTTTTTCTTAATGAGCCACTGCACATCAGCCCCTTTTCCAGCAATAGAGTCAGAAACTCCTTTCTGACCATCTGCCATGTAAATGGACCAAACCCTGGAGATAATAAAAAATAAAGCCATGGAAGATTTGATGTATAAATCACAGAAGTACTTTTGCCTTGCCTTGCCTTGCCTTGCTTTGCCTCCCCTCCCCTCCCCTCCCCTCCCCTCCCTTCCCCTCCCCTCCCCTCCCCTCCCCTCCCTTCCCGTCCCTTTTTCCTTTCCTTCCCTCCCCTTTTTCCTTTCCTTCCCTCCCCTTTTTCCTTTCCTTTCCCATTCTTTTCCATTTTTCTGCCTTGCTTTTTTTCTTTTCTTACCTTGCCTTGCCTTTCCCTTGCCTTGTTTTGCTTCTCTGATGAGCAGGTTGAGGACCATCTGCTTCCAGGATTACCTCAGCTATGGATTCCAGATTGGAAATGCACATCAACACATTCTCCAGCCTATACAATCCATTAAGACTGGCTTTTGGAGTGGGTCAGCCTAATAAAGTCTACTCTTGGATAACCTTATGGCTGTGCCTTCATTGTATGTTTGTGAATGCCAATGGTTTATTTTTATGTTTCCCTGTTGCCAGATGAAAAATGGGAACAGTATGGGAAGGGAATGAAGAACACTGAAAAAGCTCAGAAAAATATAAAGGATATCAGTGTGCATAACAGTTCTTTGATTTTGAGGGACAAGATGAATTCAGACAGATCTGAACTCTTTCATACCATCTAAAAAAATGCCTTTTTTAAGATCCAGCCATTTTTTAATATGTCTCCAGAATGAACCTCTTGAAACAATCCCTTAAAAATCTTAACAATATTTGCCTTTAAAGGACATAGAGTACAGCTACATGAAAGGCTGCTGGTGAAATATTTTACTCTACAAATTCATTGCAAGGATACACAAGAAATGTAAATATTACCAAAAATTCAAACACAAATGAAAGCCTAAACAGATCTGCATGAAAATTTAAAGAATGTTTAATTACATAATTTAGGCCAGAGCTGATTTAGAATGCAAAGAATCAGAACTATACATCAAAAGATGGATCATGATCTGGCACATCCCAAGTAGCCAAGGTTTTCTAAGACAAACAAAGTTTTGATTTTGATTCTAAATGAAAGTGTCCTGAATGTCTGCACATTGTGTTCCATAAAATAAAAGGAAAATTGGATATTTTTCAGAGGAAGGAAATTGTGTATTACTTCTAGGAAATTGTTAACTATGGTATGTGAGTACACACACACTTTTAGGCAAACTATTCAACATATGGGCCAAACACACACTCACAAATTTGAAGACAGTCCTTCACACACAGTGAACTCCACATTACTTTAGGCAGGAGCCTACAAAATTCTATTGAAAAGTTTGCTCTTCATCAAGGAGACAGCATCATTTGTATTGGGCTACTATTGCATAGCAATCCAACTTTGCTTTGTGTAACTTTACCAGTACAAATGGTGCAATACACCTTATAGTCATCAACCTTTCTGAGAAGAAAAATTCATTAAGATAATCCACTATGCAGAATCATAAATTAACCCTGTGAATCAATTCACAGTCTCAGGAATAACTTCTTACTCAGTTATGTCATCCCTTTAACATGTATGAATTGCTATTAGTACCCGATGAGGAAGTAGTTCTTATTTATAGGTGAAATTATCATTATTTTTTGACTCTTAAAAATTGCTAAACATGTGAAAATTCATCAACACAGACTTGTACACTTCTCCCCAATTGTCTGAGACAATTAATACCTGGAAAGGCCTTTTGTTATGGAAGACTTTTAACTGGCAACATTTTTTGAAGATAGGAAATGAAATAAACATTGGATTATAGCGGGTGGTCTGTCATACTGAATTTGAAGCTGGAATAAACTGAGAGAAGATTTAAAAGCTCTTTTCTTTGAAACAATGGATGAATAATGCCATCCAGTACTCAGATCTTCCTAACACTTGAAGGGAATCAAATGGAATGACAGAATTCTTATTTAATGTCTTTCCTGAATCCCCAGCACGTGCTCGCGCACGCACACACACACACACACACATACAAATTCATAGATTCAATTTGCACTGCAGGAAGTCTACAGTAATATCTGAACTCCTTCTGAGTTTCATTTCAGTGTAGAGTGGCTGGGATTTTAGCCCAGAGTTTAGGTCCTTTCCACACAAATGTAATGTGAAGCCCTAGGGCAACAGTGGATGAACTCTTCCTTCATCAATAAAATGGTGTAACACATTAGTATTAACAACAATTCATGACTCTATACATATTTATATCTTAGAAATGATCAGCATCTAAGATATGCTCTACAGAACTGGAAAAAAGTTATAGTTAACAAATTATAGTGTTTCAAATTAAGCAAAAACACTATATGTAATCTGGAAAGCATAGCAGCAAGGTCACAGTGCATAAGCAACAGCATTGAAGAAACTTCTCTCCCTAGGCACTCTGGTTGTTTCCCAATTTTATTTGCCTCCTCTGCATAAGTAAAAGTAACTTGAGAATGCTGGTTGGTCTTCAAGACAGGGCTCTCTGAGAAGAATCATGAGCAAAATTTATACAAAAAATTTCCATTCATGAAGAAACCAAAGAATTTTTATAAAATTTATTATCGCAAAATCTGGATTGCAGCAGATTTTTCAGGGAGTTAAGGCAATCAATATGACAGCTAAATTTTGAGTCTTTCAGAACCAAAAGCTACAGTGAATTTGGAAAGTGTAGCTACCCTTGCTAAAGAAATTCACAGGGACCATCAGAGAATTCAATTCCATGCAGATGTCACAGAAACTGAACTGAATTTTAGAGGAGTTATTGAAACAGTAAATTCGAAGTAGTTATCTCATCTTATCTCATCTCATTTCATCTCAGCTCATCTCATCTTGTCTCGTCTCGTCTCGTCTCATCTCATCTCATCTCATCTCTCTTGTGTTTCTATTTTGTTGTTTGGGTTTTTTAAACAAGAACTGAGACTTAACTATGGGTCACCTTGGATGACTACCAAAGAGAAATATCACATCTCTAAAACCCATATAATACTCTAACCAGTCAGTGCCAAGGTGATTGACAGCACTGTTCCATCTCTTAGAGAAACAAAAAATAATAATAAAAACAACAAATCAGCATTTGATCCCTGGAATACTAAGAAAATCTAGTGAAGCAACAGATATAAAAAGTTCTATCCCTTTCTTCAACAACTGCAATATCATTTCCATTATTTCTCCAGGCTCCCATTCTGAATTCAAAGCAATTTATCTGAAGTTCAGACACTGTCAGTGTGATTTAGTTTCACTTTTATGGCAACTGCAGGTCTCTAATAAGTATGCTCCCTTCATTGATTTTGTTCCCCTTCAGCTGCTGCTGTAAATGTAATTGAAATTTTTGGGTTTTTTACCCTGACCTACCTTTCTTTTCCACTGATGGTAGAACAATCAGAGCAGATTCCTATATGCTATTAATAAGAAATGCAGCTTCTCCTGGAAATGGACTTCCATAATGACCATTATGATATTGATATTAAAATGTCACTAATTTTGTATATACAATTTTACAGATTTGCAGGTTTTCATTAATAAGTAGCCCAATGAACAAAGAGAGTCTGAATATTATTTTTTATTTATGCACACAAAATTGGATGTTATCCTCTACTTATCTAATGTGCCAAATTTACTTCAATAAATAATATTGCAGGTATCTCAAGCTGTCATTTTAGCATTAAAACACTGCTTTCTGCCACCTTGGAATATAGGCTGATTGATGCATAGGGGTATGTTGACGCTTTGCGCACCATTGCTCTAGACCTTATGTGGTGTTAGACTCCTATATGCTTCCACACCTATAGATGGCAAGGGAATGAAAAATATTGCTGAAGGAAAGCCTAAATGAGAGAAATTAATTATGTGTTTAGTTCTGAAAATGATCGGGTTACTCTTCTTTCCAGACAAGATATTCCACAGGCCAGTTCCTCTGGCAAGGTGCCCAGTGACAGGTGATCTAACAAGGCCTCCCTGTCACAGGGGGGCTGCCGACCAGGATGAAATTGTGATTTCATACTGAGCTAGAACGGCCCTTATGAAAACCATACTCAAATATATCTCAAATACATCTTAAATGAATATCTAGTGCACAGGGCAGAGGCTCTGGCTGAGATGATTGTAGTGCCAGCTTATGTGGCCATGAAGATTACCACATGCGGGACACAGCTACAGATTTTGTGCATGCATGATGCTCTGATAAAAGATACATAATGCAACAGGAAATAGAAGTCTCAAATGGTAAAATTATCTTGCACTTGTATGCAGGCAATCTTCAATGACACAATAATCACAACACTGAGGAATTTAAATTAATACAAAGGAGGCAGAATGAACTAGAAACATATAGTCATAATAATGAAACAGTAAAGAATTTCATTTCTGTTCCCTCCATAGTTTAACACTGTCCATCTGCTATCCTCTTCATCTAGAGCTGAATGTAGCTGCCTTAGCAAAAAAAAAAAATAGCCATGGTTTCACACAACATTGCAAACTGTAATCCACATTGTAAGTATCCAACCACTTACCCACAGAATCAATTAATAAAAGGCATAAATGGAGTGAGGCTTGTCAACTCATATTTCTACAATCATTGTAGTTTTTGATTTATAAAAAACTTTAATTGCCTACCAGTAGAAACCACACTGTTTACAGTTAATTTCACCTAAGACAGTCAACATGGAAAAAACTTTTACGTGGGTATAGGTAGCAAGTATAAGCAGAAGGAACAGGTGCTCCTTCTCAACCACAAATCTAGGTTTCACAGAGAATGACCCAGAACACAAGCAGCTTTGGTGTTTGTGAAGATTTTTTCTTGTTCATCTTAGCATTAGAGTAGATCTTTAATCTAAAGATCTTTAATCTAAAGATCCAACTTGCAGACAATTCTGTGCAAATCTTTTGCATTTCGTCCACCTGTCCTCATAGCAGACAAAAGCTTTTGACAGAGCAGCTGAGGAACCTGCCTGGGCTCCTTGGTGGTGTGAGAATGTTGATGAGGTGACCAAAGGAAGCAGACCTTGTCTGGGGCAGTGGGGACAAAACAATGCCTTTTAGCACAGAGGAGCTATTGAGTCCTGGTGCAAGACTTTGGACAGCCCAGTCAACACTATTCATAAATTAAAGCCCAGTATTGCACCGTGGCATTCTCTGCATTGCTATCTGTTATGCACATCGGGTACTGCTATTGCACAGAACATTTAATTAAGCAAGTAATTCAGTTTAACAGGGTGATAAATGGAGCAGTGTCATAGTAAATCCTGTGATATACAGAGAAACAAAAATTACTCTTATCAAAATCTTAGAAAAGCATTGAACAGCCTCCAAAAAAGGGATAAATTTTAGTATTTTCATACTCATGCATTGCTCCTGTTTCTAAATTACTGTGGATTTGAGGATTTTTTTTTTACTATCAGTGGGGCTTAATATATTGATTTCAGTCAGGCCCACTCTGGGTGTTGCAGTTAATTAGCGACCTCACAGTATGAGGACGCCAAGTCTGGCGCTTCAGTCTCTGCTTCCCAGGGAGAGCCGGTTATCCTTGACACAGGGCAGCTGACAATTCTGTCTTTTATTAGCCAAGCCCCAGACATCTGTGGTTCCATAATCACAATCCTTGGATGCATATATATAATGTAATCAAAGTGATAGCACATGAAGTTGCAGTGCCAGATACATTTCATTTCCACAATAGCTGTCAACCCCCTTGCAAAATGAAAGTATTGAGAATAGTAAATTATCACCTCAAAATGTGTTTGGGAAACAGAATTTGTCCAGCAAATATTCTAACACAGATAAGCTAATGGTCCCTTTGGTCTGGATCTTTGCTATAATGGATATTAATGCTTTTTGATGTCTCATTTCCAACCCTGATGAAAAAAAACAGTGAATCAGAGGATTAGTCTCTGAGAGAACCAGTGACTGAAGATAATCACTTTCAGAGCACACACAATAGGGGCTGCGGTTTCCTCCAGCAGTGGAAAAAGAGTGTGGTCCTCTTCCTGTTCAGTCTGCCTTTGTTCATATGCTTCTTCCTCATTTTCCTTCCTTAATCTCAGAATAATACCCCGTCTTGTCTGCTGCCCTAGAGGTTTGCTTAATGTAGCCATAAAAAGCTGCCAGTGTATTTTAAAAGAGTCAGAATAATAAATGTATAAAGCCATCATGGGGAGAAAGTTGTAAACAATCAGCACTGATATTTATTTAAACCTTTGTATTCAGTTTAAATATGAAATTAAATAAAAACACTCTCTAACCAAGAACACATATTTAAATCCTGATCTGCATGGCTACCACTGTTGCCTGATAGCAGTCCTATTTCCTAGATTTTGAAATAGAGTTTATTTAACATTCCATAAGGCTGGGCCCTTTGATACCAACTCAGCACATGTAAATCTGTCTAAGGAGCAAATCTAGTCCAGGATGGTTCATTGCTGTAACACATAACAGGAATTTAGCTTCCCAGACAGCAGGGACACACAGAAAGTGCTATCATCCACAGAACACACATCTCTGGTGCAGAGGACAAAGGAATGCAGCTAAATCTAGATAAGCCTTAAACTAAAGAAAGAATCTTCCTTCTGTTAGAATGGAACATCTGCAGAGAAAAAGAACTCCATCATTTATTAGCAAATGTCTAGCCCTTGAGAAGTCCCTTCCCTAACATTTTTCTTTTTCAAAGTAGCTGGCTCTGCAAGCCTCCAAACATCTGGCTTACGTGCATCACTGGCAGTTTTCCAGCCATCAGGAGAGAAAGCAAGGCAAAAACAAACTCAGACTGCTGTGAAAACAGAAATGTAGGCAAAATGAGAGGTATGTTTCTTATGCTTTTGGGTTTGTCCCCTTTTTTCTTTTTCATTACCTGCTCAGCTTATTCCAAATAAAAGAACATGTAAAATACCAAAAATTAAGGAATACCTCCTGCATTGGGTGCTCTAAAAACTATTTAAACTATTTGAACCTTAATTATGGGGGGAAGGGGGGGGGGGGTGGCGAAAACTTTAGAAAGCAGCATAATGTATGCCTGCCAATTTCCAGTAGTGCTCAGATTAATACATTCTCAGTCAGCAATATTGCCTGGCAGATCCTTCTGCAATGCTCTATGCAATGAAATAATATCTTTCAGTATTTTTAGACGTTTGGAGGACACTAGAAGCAAAGGTTTCTTTAAAAAAAAATAAAGTTGTGAAACACATTTTGCCTCACAATTTGCCTCTCAATTCAATGCAGAATTGGTGAAAATATTGCAGAGTCTTCTTTTTAAGATTCATTCTATTTAGTTTATAGTGTATCAATATGTTTTTTAATCTTCTTGATGTTAGCTGTTATGATTTCTGTGATATTAATTAGATGCTACAGGCTGTCTGCATTCAGTATACCACCAAAAGCTGCTTTTCATACCAAATTAGTATGATTCCCACTGTAGTTAGCATATGCACTCAACAATTCCTTTCTGGAAACAAATAATAATCAATCAGTCATCACTCATTCAGTGAACAGATTAAGCAGAAATCTCATCTGAGGTATATTTAGGTAAAGGTAAATACAGCAAAGATATCATAAAGCAGCTTCTTTAAAACTTTTAGAAAAACAAAAAGATACCTCCTGCTCTTTCTGGAAATACATCATAATATATGCTCTATCATATATAGTATAATTATACTACATAATTATACTATAGTTATACTCTGGTGTAACTAACTGGAAGTTTATGGACATGAATAAAAACACACCACAAGAGAAAAATTTGTCAAAATCATACCTGTGATACCTGATGTTAATTATCCTAGCTAGATATAAGACACATTGCATGGCTAAAAGGATGACACATACTGATTCAGCTGAACACATCTTCCCCTGGCTACCTATCTTATTTGTTCCCTTCCTCCACCACAGGTTTCTTGAATGTCCCTCATTTATATAGTACAGTCTTATAGATATATGTTGTTTGGTAGAACCAAAGAGAATGTCAAAGGTATAAATTGTTTGAAACAAACTATGCACCTTAAATATACCAAAGTGAGGAGACATGAGGTTGCAGAGAGAGGGAGTAAAGGGATGGATGAAGAAAGTATGAGACACTGTACAAAACTGTCAGACTGAGATAGGCAATGGGTTCATGTAGACCTATACACCCCCTGTGACTGACCATTGCCTTCCTTTCAGTATAACCACTGAGAGAGTTTTTCCCTAACATCTCAAACCTACTCAGAAGGACACATCAGATGCAGAGCCATTCAACCATGAAGGCTTAACCAGTGGTAGTCATAAACATCTGTCCTTCTATTGTATTTTTTCAGAGGTAACCCAGAGGGCCCTTGTTCAGGTTCAGACACCAGTCTAGGGAGGTGGAATCCACAGGGAGCCCAGGCACAGTAAGCTTCTCCCCTTTCTCAAAGGACAGCAGAGCCAATTAGAAAAGAGATATTTACATAACCCCTGGAAAAAAAAAAATAGTCATCTATAGAGTATGCTAATTGATTTTATTTCTTACTGTGAGTCACCATTTTGCCCATAGAAATGTGAGCAAACTTTTTAATTTTCATTTTGCATGGATGTATAACACCAAAATTTACTTTGAAGTTCATGTGAGGTTATATTTGCAACATTATAGAGAAGTGAAATTATAACCACTGGGGTTTGTGTCAAACCTATGCTATTCTATTAATTGACCTTTTTTCTAATACTTGCATATATAATAGTGCATGTTGACTCATGGCACTAAATTGTGCAAAAAATGGATGAATTTCCAATGTTCCTAATTTGTGTTTTGAATTTGCAAGAACAAGATAGTTATGCATTAGACCAGATCTCATGAGAAATATTTTTTTCATCCCTGTATGGTATTTCCTGTGCTTTCATGGTATAAGAATCACTACAGACAAGTTTTTTAAATATATTAAGAGAAAACACTCTAGAGCCAAAGCTCAGTAAAAAATAAGCTGATGCCATTTTCCGACAGCAATCCAATGTATTTCACAAAATTCAACAGTATGGGTGTTACTTAGCCAGTCTCCTCTTAATCAAAATATGAAAAAAGCACACATGGTGCAATTATCTAAGTGGTAGAATAGGTTACAGTAAAAATACTTATTAAATAATAATTAAGTATTAATAATTAAAATAATTAATAAAAATTTAAAATTAGTGGTGGTTTCATCATCATTTCTTTGTGGTTTCCAGCAGACAGTAACAGATAAATCAAAAGCTTGTTTAAAGAAAAATTACTGTAAGAGAAACTCCCCCAAATGGGTAATGCTTTGACAGCTTTAGTTAAGTAAATACTCATCTAAGTCAGGATATACTTGACATGACTTCCTCTTTCATGAACAGGTGTCTAGGATGTAGAGAAGAAAAAAAAAACTTATTTAAAATAATTAAAAAGGAACAAAAATGGTAGAAAAAATGAAAGAAAACACCAGGTGTGAAACTCCAAGGCAAAACAATTGTTGTAAAAGTATGGAACAGTCATTGTCTTTCAAAAACCTGACAAGATAGGAAACACAGGAATTACGACCATGGGGTTGAGGTAGCTGCCAGATCCTGTTCATTACTTGCTTACCTAGCAGCTAATTGAGGCTGCAGTTCAGTACCAGGATCCATGCAAATGGATAGCAGTATTCTCACTGTCCTGATGACTCCTCTGGGGACACACAGAGGTGTTGCGCATCCACCTGTGGAGGCACGACTGCAGGATCAGAGGTCAGTTGAGGCTCTCCTGTCAGAGAACAGCATGTGACACCTTTACTGTGTCAAGGGAGGAGGACAAAGCAAGTAAAA
Organism: Calcarius lapponicus; assembly: GCA_039654755.1. Lineage (NCBI taxonomy): Eukaryota > Metazoa > Chordata > Aves > Passeriformes > Fringillidae > Calcarius > Calcarius lapponicus. Next base: position 56,899,025 of record CM077481.1, on the reverse strand, counting down.
ATGACTAAATAGGTCTTAGATTTTTCTCTGAAGTGTTATGTTACTAAGAGTGCATTCAAGCTAAGTATTTCTACTTTATTTACTTTGGAAGCCCTTCTTCATACATAACATATCATCTAACTTAAAAGTCATTGGATGCTAAGTCTTTTGCTTAGAAAAGCAAAAAAGCAGTATTTTACAGACAAAAACAGTTCCTAACACAGTTCAGAGTTCCTTTGTTACTTATAATTAAAAAAGATAAAAAAACATAACTTTTCTTCAAAATCACAATTCATTAAACATAATTGACCAGAAAGTAAAATACAAAATAAATCTCTTCCTTACAGTCTTTAAAGTCAGGTATAATGGCATATACCTTTTTTTTTTTTTTCCTTTCAGCTGTACAGGATTTTCAGAACAATAAGTTATTACTAGAGAAGTTGCAAGTCAAAATTGATGTCATTTGTCTTGGTAGCAAAAAACCTTCATTTTTTTTCTTACAAGAAAGATCCTCAGTAAAAAGTTACAGTGTGCAGTTGACTCTATTATTATGTTAATTTTTATAATACACATAATCAGCATAATTCATGTTTTCACAATCTAATAATAGATTTCACCTTCACTATGGTGCAGCAAAATTGTGCTGGCCAAAACCTTGTAGACTACAGAATTGTGTCCACTGTAGACCATAGAGATCATTTGCTTCAGTTCTTCTCAAGAGCAACTTAACTCTGTTATTCATAAAATATTTTTTAGGTAGAAAACACTGGGGTTTAGAAACTGTGTATATTATGTTTTGAGATGTCTAAAACTCTTTCATATATCTACTTAGAGGAGGAATTCAGTGTGGTTCTTCCATATTTCATAAGTGCACTAATAGATTAATCTCATTGAAAAACCTTTCATCTTCTTTAAATATAAGAATTAGTTTAATTGAGGTATATCTCCTGCTAGATTTATGAAATTTTGCCCCCAGCTGATTAGGAAAAAATTGCCCCCAGCTGATTTTATGAAAAAATTTCCTGTGATTTAATATTTGAGTTTTAAGTTGGTGTCTTCCAACAAAACAAATAAAATAAAAACTTCTGCTTGAACTGAACAAATAAAATTACTCTTTTTTCATATAAATGCATAATCTGGATAAGTTTTGGTCTTATACTGCAAATCCATATAACATGTATAGTCTACTAAAATGGCATTTTAAACATCCAGAGAAATTGGGTGGATTCACAGACATTCTGTGAGTAGTAACAAGCTTCAGGGATATTATGCATGGTTCTTTCAAGGTGCATTAAAGCTTATCTCAGTATGGTAATTCCTGTTAATAGAAAACTTACAGTCTTTATTATATCAGCACAGATCCCATAAATTCTTATACTGAAATCACAACAGGTTGTTTTTTTTAGGGATTGAGTGGGGTGTGAACCTAAGTCTGAAAACATTCAATGTACACTTAAGATCTCCACAGTATAAAATTGAATAATCTGTCCTTGCTTACTTCATTGCACTCAATATTCATCTTTTGGTAGTTTCAGGCTTCAAGGCATGAATGTGTAACTTTTTTTTTACTGGGAGGCTGAATGCATCTTTCAGACACATTTTGCATGCAGCACATTAATACCTACCTTCCAATTAACCAGTCGTAGTTCTAGAGGACCTTGTGGCTAAGGGCTGTGTCTGAAGTGAAGGATGTAATACAGTGTATTTATCATTGTGTATTTATCACTCCACCTGTGAAAAAACCCAAAATGTTTCTGCAAAAAAAAAAATATTTTCCAAGCTGCTGTTGCAAACTTCAGATCTCTTCACTTTTTTTTTTCCCCACCCCTTTAGTCTGGGGCTTAGTGAAGAAAATTCTGGTCCAGTGTGTTCATGCTTAAGCATTAGAAACTAGAGCCTGGACAGGGACTGTGCAAGTGAATTTCCTAACCTTCCTGTTAAAGGTCCAGCCCACTCTTCCTACTTTACATTTACTTTACATTATTCAACCTTATGTCTTTCCGTCACACCTTCCTACTGTCCAAAACTGCATGAACAAACAGAGGTACAAACTAGCTTTCTCAGGTTTTCAGTCTTGCAAGCAGAGGAATTTATTTATGAACTTGACTGTATATCCAACTCCATATCTAAGCCTTTATGACAGCTATAGAAGTGGAAAAAATATGTAAAAACATTGTAAAATGTTTTTACAATGTTTTTACAGAAAAATAAATTCCTCTGTAATATCTTTCTTTTTATTGATATTTGAGGCTCATCTCAATGAGTAGGTAGGCAGGACTCAAGATACTATATTTTATTTACTCTGGCTTGTGGCCTATGAAATACAAATGGAGAAGACTACATTGCAAAAGTGAAGACAGGTGCTTCCAAGCTCAGACCATAGCAAAATCCTCTCATTTGCTGGAGCAGATCAAGAAGCTTACAGCTGTTCCATCATGGTTTCAGTTAGCTTCCCCTTTTCAAGTCTTATATTCCACAAGCATTTTTAAGAGACATAAATTTAAAAAACATAAAAGACTGGAAGTCAAGATTGCCTAACTGAGAATATATCAACGGTTATAAATAGATGTACAGAACTCTTACAGTTCTTCCAAGTCTTCTTCCAGAGTGAATTAATGTCCCGGTTTTAATTTGGATAGTTAATTTCTTCTGAGTGGCTGGTACATCGTTGTGTTTTGGATTCAGAGGGGAATACTGTAGATAACATCAGTGTTTGATTTGTCATATTTAGCCTGAATCAAAGACGTTATTGTTGTTGTTATTATTATTATTATTATTATTATTATTATTATTATTATTATTATTATTATTATTGCTATTGCTATTGCTATTATTATCACTGTTATTAATTGTGTGTCTGTGTGTCTCATGCTCTATCAGTTAGGAGGTACACAAAAAAAAAACTGTGAAGGAGCATAAGGATTGGTGGCCCAAATGTCATGTCCAGTATAAAAATTAGAGGTGCTGCCTCGAGAGGAGACAGATCTGGGTGCAATGACTGGGATCATGCATTGGTCAGTGAGTGGTGAGCAATCGTATTGTACATCACTTTTTTGGGGTTTATTCTTTCCCTTTTTATTATAATTTATATTTACTATTATTATTATATTCTATTTTGTTTTCAATTATAAAACTCTTCTTATCCCAACACACAAGTTTTACTTTTGATTTTTCTTCCTGTTCCTCTAGGGCAGAGAGGAGAGGTAGAACTGAGCAAGCAACTGTGTGATACCTATTTGCCAGCTGGGCTTAAACCACAACTATCTCATGAAGGTAAATTAATATTTAGCCATCTCTCTAGGATGTTGTGGGATCTCAATAATTAAATATCAGTAAGGTACGTTGAGATCATCAGATAAAATATGATGTTTGAGTACCAGATATTATTCCTTGTTATGATTCATCCCATGCCTTTATTACTGCATGCTATAGACTTTCTAAAATTAGCATCTGAATGTTCTTCAGGAGTTATTGAAGCAGTGACTCATGTTCCATCCTTGTGTCTTGCAAGTTGTCTTGATCTCATGTCAACTGAACCCCAGACAAAAATCATTTTCTAAATGGTCCTCTCTCATCTTATTTTTAATTCTCTGAAAACAAAAATTCCTTCCCACCCAGGCCCTAAGAGCTTTCAATTTCTGAAATAAACAACAGTATCCAAAAAACAAATTTACAAGAAGACAAAGATGTGGAGGTTCATAAGCCCATATACATTGCTACATATATACATTATTAACTTTGTAAAAATTATCCAAGAAAAGTGACAGAAGTTTATCAAATCACAACATCTCAGCTGGTTCAGATGGAAAACAGTAAACATACGGACAGCCATGTTCATTCTATGTTTTCCATTATGCCTCCTACAAGGTTTTGTCTATTTGCTCGCTGCAATTATTTGACATGAGAGCTACCTGGAAATTTACCACCACAAAAGGCACAAGATGTGCTGTCAAGAATACTTAGTTCCTTTTGTACAAATTATACTTATGGCCATAAGTACAGCAATTTCCCCCATTTTCATCCTGGAAGTCTACTAATACTAGGTAAAGAAATTATTTTATTTCTGAAGCTCAGGAGATACTCTACTGGCTGTCATTTCTTCTTCATTCCTTCTTTTTTAGAGGGGAGAGAAAAAATTTAAAAACCCCATCAAATTCCCCATTATAGTGGGATGTGTTCAAACTATTGCAATGCAGGAAAAAATCCGATTTTCATAAGAACAATAACAGAAGAGCATAGATTTCTTTTCTTGTCTGGTATCTCATCTGAATTATGTCATAATTGCCTTTTTTGGTAACATTCAAGGGTACACTCCACAACTGTACAGATGAGAAAAATTTCTCATTAAGCAATTTCTTTGATTATATATCTCTAATGAACAAAATTATATTTTTTGAAATAAATACATTTATGAGCTTGCTAGAGAAAAAAAAATTAAAATTTGTTTTAGTTTAAATTAAAATTAAAAATTTGTTTTAGTTTAAATCCTCAAAGGGAAGATAGACTTCTGCTGGAAGATGGTAAGTAGTAAAAGTGCCAGTAAAAGTAATAGGAAGGAGACTTGTGCCCCTATGACAGCATTGTAAAAGCCTTGAAACAGTAAAACATAAACATACCAAACTATGACGTACATTGCAATGCATTTAGAGAGTAATTTTATCAGGAAAACTATGAGGAAAGTATCAAAGTAATTTAACATGTCTCCAAATTCACTCCTGTTGCGAAGCACCATCCTTTAATACCATGTATATGAAGATTTCCAGTTCTCCCAAGACACAGAAAATGAACAATTTATTAACAGCATGTCTGTTCTTCCTTTTCCTAGATCTAAAAGCAGAAAGTCTATAGTGAGCAATCAAACTCTTACCAATACTCCTGACAGAGGTCATTGACAAGAATCACTGCAAAAAACATTTAATGTTCACAAAAGTCATAAAACTCCCATCGTGCTTGAAGCTGACCATGTTTTATATGAATAACCCTTGGTGAAATATTGAGTTTTATAGCCTGTAGATTTGTTGGAAAGAATGAATCAAGCAGTTCTCAAATCAGAAAAAATAACTGGGCAGTTTACTAGAAATTTGATTTTCTTAATACTGGTTGCAGCAGCAATCATATGAAGAACAAGTGTGCAGCAGAAATCTTCAGGTTTGAAAACACATAGGAACTTGTTTATAAGACCACTATCCTAGAAATAATCATTTGCCCAGTTTGTGTTATTTCTTGTGATCATGGCTAGTTGGATATTTAAGCAGATATGTCTACATACAGACATAAGATTTGCGATGGCCAAGGAAAATGCACAGTTTGGCAGCTATGAATAGATATTTAACTCTTTACTGGTGGATATTACATTCTCTATGAATCTCAGTACTATATTTTAAAGCTCCAAATCCAAAGTGTTGGCTTAAAAATATGACTCTCCCCATTTAATATTCAGAAATTACTTTTCCGTTGTCTCATTTGCAGTAGAAGTATTGTGGATCTTGGATTCTAACATTTTCTAAGTATTTTTAAGGGATTTTGTTAAAGCTGCTGCAAGTGATAAAATGTCTAGTCCACCATTTTTTATTGAACATTTCATGAACACCCACATTTCTCATGCAAGCTAATTTATGTTCTTGGCAGAACTAGACGTGTTTTGGAGCACATTTTTTCACATCCTACTTTAAATGAGTTTATGAACAGATATTTACAGTAAAATTCTTCCTGTTGCACAAAGGCACATGATGTGCCATGGAGCGTTATTGACATTGAAGGACACCACCCAAAAAGTGCAAGATACAGGTGTTTCTTCCATTACTCAGAAAATACCAGAAAATAAGATTGCCATAAAGATATGTGTATGCATTAGACGTCCAAAAAAACCCATTTCTTGCTTCCAAATCTAAATACATAAAGCAATTCTGGCCAAAACTAAGCTATTTTACCTTTATTGCAAATCTGAGGACTAACTTTTTAGTAAACTAATATTTTTTGAATAGTAAAGGAATACAAAGAGATCAATAGTAACATGTCCAAGGAAAAGTTGAAATCACCATAAATTAGATCAAAATGAGTAGCATCCCATAAACATAGTATGAATTTATGATAAAATCAATAACTTTGCAGTAATTTACCACCAGGTTAACGGCTAATATGACACTGTTATAAAATCAGGCCAGATCTTCATAAAATTGCCTGGTTTATCCATTATTTTGAATAATAATCCTTCCAACACTGCCACATCAGGGATTTCAGTTTTCCAGTAATGAGCTAATAAAATAAAAAGTGGTTTTAACTGTAAGAGAATTAATTTCTTTGCTGTGGGAGAAGTATGGAATGTTCATCTTTTTAATGGTTTAAAATCCTGGGAAAAATATCTAGAGCTACAGAAGTAAATAACATCAGGAGAGAGAAAGTTTTCCTAGTGTTCACATAATCTCAATGGATTTAAACTTCAAACTCCAGATTATTTAAAATGAAAAAATGAAGAACAGATCTAAATCACAGATATTTTTGAACATTCATTTTAGATTGTAAATGAATTTGACACTTGAAAAATTTTATCTGCATAAAATTTTACATGGTCCGTAGCAGCAGTATTCACATTATAATCCTCTATTCCATTCCCCTTACCCCAAAATGTCTGAAAGAATGTTTCAGAAATTACACTTCATGAAATTATATTTTAGTGTCCAGGATTTATTGTCTAACATTTTTTTATTAAATAACTATAAAAAGAGGACAAACTTAATAGATGATTTGGGCTTTTTGTATCCAAGAAGAACTGCAGCTGAGTTCATATAAACTTTGGGAAGAACTGCAGACATAGGGTATTACTTGTGCATACCTCTTAAGAAAGTGTTCTCTGACTCATTGTGGGAAATATTCTGGAAACAGCTCACTGATCAAGAGATAGATATAAACATTAGGAATCTTATAAAAGAATGAGAAAGTAATAGGGAAAATGAATGCATGTGCCCATATCTTGAATTCTGTGAACAATACCAATTGCTCCAACTTAGAAAATAAGTAATACATAGTGAAAAACTACATATGAGGCGACAAAGATGATTAGCACTATGAGGCATCTTAAAGCAAAGGAATAAATAAGTAAATAAGGATTTTTTAGCTCAGAACACTGAGTAACAATACAATGGAATTGTACACATTCTAACTGGTACGGAGGAATCAAACATGGAAATTCCTAAACTGTCATAAAATAACTTTTTAAATCTAGTGTTTCTGCTTGATGACCTTGTTCGCCACCTAAACTTGAGGAATGCATATCACTTGATTTATCCTGGTAGGCTTTTCCTTTTCTGCTAACAGCTTCTCTCAGACACTGCATGTTAAGACCTTTGGTTGGAGGCAGAATAGTCATTCTTTCAGCTTTGGAGCCAGTACTGTACTTGAGTCTTGCACTATGTAGGTAGCAAGATGCCTCTTCAGTACAGTAAAACTCACTGCCTCTAGTCATAAAGATATGCATATTTAAAAAGAAAGGTCTTGTGCAAATCTTTTTGCTCTCAAATCAGGAGTATTAGTCTATTGCCAAGTTTTTCAAAATTTAGTATTAACTACATTAAAGAAATACAACTTTAATTACTTTTGTTGGTATATTATCAAAAGTCTTAATACATTCTCCTAGAGAATACATTCTCCTAGAGTCTTTTCTATAATTTCACTTTAGGTAAAATATGTTTATGTATAATATCTTTGTATAATTCAATATAATCCCTCTGCATAATTCAGGTTCATCACCCCTCCAAGACAAGATCACTCAATATTTAAGTATTGACATTTCTTCACTTACAGGGTATTTTCATCCATCTCTGTCAGCTCTCTGTCAACACCAGAGGTCATTCTTATGCTTTTTCTATGCCTATTTCTATGGGCCAGAGTGGGCACAAGATCTTCTCAGACAAAAAAAAAAAAAGATTGTTTGGTGTTTAGAACAGTTCCATTTTAGGCAGAAGATGGGAGAAAAGTTGCAGAGTCCAGCTTTGACTTTCACACAAATTGATCTGAATGCTGAATTCCTGATAAAACAAATAGCTCAAATAGTACAGGCAGAACTCTGAGGCAATAATCTGTCCTAGATGCAAGGAAAAATTGAGGTTAGACGTTGATGCTCCCCAAAATAAAGTCTGTAATGTCTTCCATGCCTGATTGCTCTAGAGAGGTCATACACTAACACTTCTTTATCTGTGCCCTTTTCCAACATTTTCTTTTCCTCTTTTCACAGTTTCATTGGGCAGCAGACACAGGAACAAGAATAACCTAATCTTGCAATGCTATTCTACCAATTTTTTCAGCACTAAGATATCTCTTGCATTATGATTCATATGCAGATGAATGCAAACATTAATTCTCCAAGAAAGTTTGAGTTCTCCAGATATATTAATTTACCTTCTTTAATGATTTTATTATTTCTAATTATTTTTTAATTCTTGTAAACTTTGATTTTTTTTTTATATCACACGTGTGTTCAGCTCCTCTGTATGACCTGTAATTGACAACATTCTTTTCCAGAGTAGTGATGAGGATTTTAAAATTAGGCTTTAACTAATGCAGGGCCAATAATTCCCCATCAGACTCACAATATTTTGCCACTTCTCATTAATTTTTATTTAAGTCAGACTGAAAAGCACGTTCTAATATTTGTGTTCAGGCAGACCTAAAGCACTTGTCAGATTAAGATTTCATCATAATTTGCCAAGGCATTACAGAAATGTTGGTGACATAAAGACTTGATTTTTTTTTTCTTATTCCACTTGCAATAAGTCACTTTTCTCACTAAAATAAGAACTTCTATACATTTCAGGAAATTTTCCAGCATCCCCATGTAAATCTAAACAATGAGTTATTTCTGATGTTAGGATTTTTTATAAAAAACATTATCAAAATACCTAACTTCCTCTAAACATGTTGCATCAGCCTATAAAATTAAAGGATAAGGTGAAGGGCTTTTAGCAAAGCGAAAAAAAAAAACTGCTCATAAAGTTTCTTTTTAAATGGTTGTGGAAGTTTTCCTATAAATTCTTCCTCATTAAATATGAATTATAGCTCTTTAAATTGAGATGGTTTGAAAATCAGACAGGCTTAGCTTTACTCCACTGCTACATATTCACAGGATATATAAATCTATTGTAAAGTTAGTTTGAAAAGCTAATTTGGCAAAGGAGGTCTGTGATGATTTGATGCTATGCTATGTAATTAAAAACATGTTGCACTGAATCCAGGAAATGTTCATTCCAGGATTCTACTTTGAAAATTTCTGGGTGTAAGAAGCTTACCATTTCCAGGGCAGATTATTATATTATAGGAATATACTAGGAAAGGCAGAGTTGCTGGTAGTCTGCAATAATATTCTGATATAATTCAAAAAACTACAAGGCAGTCAGCACCTTACACAGGATATTTTTTTCCTAAGACTTGACACAAAATTGGGACCCTAGACACCAATATGATTTATAACTCTCATGAAAAAAACATCATACACCAAACTGCAGGTGAATATTTTTTTCAGTGGTAACTGTCACAACAAATACATGTGATGTATTAAACCAGGTTTTAGACACTGGACACCTACATTACTATCAGTTTTCATGGCAAATACATGTGCCTCATTAATGTTGCATTTCAGCATAATTCATAGTACAGTACTAGGTCATGTTTTTCCTGAGCTGCATTGCATATAAAGAGGCATCATTAAAGAACACTTTTAGATTGTTTTACACTTTCCAACAGTCAGAAGATAAATCCTTTACTCAAGCCTATAATTTCCCAATTTTTCCTGGGTCAAAGTGAGAATGATTCATACGCCAATCATTTCATCTTGGGACCTATAACACAATAACATAGTATCAAACATGACATCAGAGTTGATGGAAGAGAAAATGTCATGCTATACTGATGTTATTATTTTAAACATTCTTTGCTCTCAGCAAAGTGACATAAAGTGATTTATTTTCCATTTGCCTGTAAATGGGAAATTGACTTTTGAGGCACAGCGTACTAAGAAGTAAAATCTGTTTCTAGGTGTACATCAACTTTAATGTCCAAAAATAGCATTCTTTTCTTGGTTTATTTATGCTGAGAGTTTCCTGATTTTTAGCAGCTAATAGAATATTCTGGTAATTTGCATATTTTAGTTTAATAACAAAACATATTTTTCTACACCTAAACATTTTTCATTCTATTTTGACTAGGTAGACGTTAATGCAAATTCCTTTCCACATTTTCAGGAGACTCTGCTTAGAAAATGAAAATGTATCTTCCAGTGTTCAAGTCTGTTTAATGCAATAGCAGAAAGGCCTTGGTGAGAAGTTATGCAAAAAAAGCACAGTAATAAAACTCCAACACAGCTGATTTATCTGGAGTAATTAAAACATCTTTTGAGAAACAGTAAGGAAAGGAAGGAATGAAACCTCCTAATTTTAAGAATTCCCCAGGAGGATATATACAAATATAATATATATGACAAAGGTAATAAAAGAGAAATTACCGAGAACATTACTGAGAACTTTTCATCTGACTGATATGGTCACAGAATTTCCTGTCAAAACTAGAGTCAGTATTACCCGAGTGACATATTAGTGACCAGATATTTAGGATTGGATCATTGGAGTTTCTTGGGATAAAAATATTTATTTAAAACCAGGTTGTACAGAGCAGAGGATCAAAAGTTTGTTCTGTAGTTCCTGTGTAGCTCTGAAATCCTTCTCATCTTAACTTGCCTTTCTGATGATTTCCAGCTCATGTTGCTAAATTCTTTTCTCTTCAGGCTTTTGAAAAATGAGAGTTTGAGAGCAATCATGAAAGGAAGAAAGAAATATAAGTTTCTTTCAGTTGTCTGGAATATTGATTCCATATTGGATTTTACTGTCACACTCTAGTTCTCCTTGAGGTACTCATTTCATTCTATTTTTAAATTAGAAGAGGGGCACTGAGAATAAACATACTGAAGGTGAAATCATGTTCAATAAAATTCAGAGACTTATTGTTTAACTGCAGTAGAAAGAAATTTTTTTCCTGAAACTTGTATTATTATATTTTTGGAAATGAAAACATAAAAGAATAAGTTGTAAATCCTATACTGCTAGTAAAAGAAACTGAATTTCCTCAGGCTAGCAATAATTTACATACGGTAGCTTGACAAACAATTGATTAGAAAACCTGTGAGATTTTTTCTTCCTTCAGTATTTATGTTTCAGTCCCTATTATTAGGATTATGTATTGCCAAAATCTCTGCTGAGATGCTTGGTTGAAATGACTCTCAGTTGAGTTATTTTATAAGCAGCTGAGAGCCACTTTGCAGAGGGACACATTGAGATTTATTTTATGAGCAGGGTAGTATATGCAACACAATGTCAAATTGCTTACCAAGCCAAGCACAGTATCCTTGCTCCCGCAGTACTCAGGAGCTGCTGTTCAGGATAAAGGGAGTGGCTCATGCCAGAAAAGAGATCACTCTTCTGTAGTAGGAGACAATGTTTCCTAGCAGTTCTTAGGAAAATTAACTAAAGTTTCTAAGTCATGAGATGTGAGTATTCATACCTCAGGACCTGATCCAGAAAAGCTCTTAAGAATAGGCTTAACTTTTACCATGGTCTTAAGTGATTTGTTGGATTTGGGCCCTGAAACACATAACTACAAATCTTAGTCATCTGATGAAAGCAGCAATTCTAATTGCTGTGTTAGTCAATAGTCTCTATTTTTGTGAAGGGCACAACAAGAAATTTATGTCAGTCATACAAATATGGGATTTTTTTTGTTTTGTTTTAGAGAGGTTTAATTTAATTTTTAATCTTAGAGTTAACAAAAAATGTCTTCAGCTTCAAAGCAGTCTGTTAATACTCATTAATTGTTTGCATGCCGTTGATAAATTCCTGTTAATCTAGCCTACTATTAAGTAGGCTTTAATCTCTGAATTATTTAACTTATCATAGTAGTAGGTTAATGTCATATCAATACAGAGCAAAAGTTCTACTTAAGTGAGCATACTCAGAAGTACAAATAACCTTAGTGGGTTCTTAAAATGTATAGAGATAAAAATTCTCAATGCCAGAAATAAAACCAAATGAGTAGATCTTGCACTATGTGTACTGATCCTGTCCTAACATGAAATTAAATTTAGAGCACTTCTTCAATAGTACTTGCAATCGAAAAGAACACTTTACTTACATAAATTGCTTATATTTATACTTAGCATATACTGCACATTTAGGTGTATCTTTTACTAGGTATGTCATTTTACTCTCTAGTTCACTATAGGGAAACCAACTGCACATCACATATTTAAAATGTGTGTCTGTACATCTGCTGTATAGAACATTATGTTTAACACCGTCAGGGACACTGCCCTCCAGAGAACAATCAGAATTAGGCATGTTTTCTGTACTGTTTTATAAAGATGAAGTTGATCATCAGGTACTGGAGGTTTTATTTTAACCTAATTTTTCTATTGAAAACAATACAAACACACTATTTACTTTATTAATGATCATCTAATTCTTGGAGTAATATTTCAAAGCCAGGCACACTGTTTTCTCATTTAAACATTTTAGTACCCAATATGCCTTCCTCACTCCTGCTACTTCTCATTTCACTCCCGGGTCTTGCCTCATTTTACTTCTGAATTGTATTGCAGGAACAATCTGAGTAGTTACATGGTGATTTTCAGGTTTCCTCAATCAGCTGAGCTGATTCCATAAAGCAGAAGAGACTGCAGAAGATGCTATGACTCACTCCAAGGCAGAAAAACCTCTCTGCAGAGCTACATGCTTCTAAAGGCACTCTTCTATCTGCTGAGCAGTTGGCCTCTGTCCACAAGTTATTGTGACAAGAGTTGTAACTGAGTTTTCCCTCCAGACAGCACAGAAATGTACATGCTGGGAATTCTTGAACATTCCTTTCTGTATCCTGGAATTGATTTGATATTAAGAAATTAATTAATTTTGCTCATTTGCAAAGTAACAAGAGAAATCAGCCCAGGATCTGAGAGAGATCAAAGATGAACATACTCCTAGGGGCTATTTTTTCATGTCTAAACCCTTAATCTTAACATGCAAGGAGCTGTTTCATTTTCCTTTGTTTAACATTATTTTTATTTCTTCTCCATCACATTACAGCACAATATGTTCTAAGGGCAACCATTCTCTGAGATCAGAGGACTCCGTCTGCTGTGCCACTCCTTCCCTATAACCTCCAGTGAATACACTGTGTGATGGGAGCCTGAATAATGAGTGAGGACAGTGAATGTAGGCCACAACACTGTAAAATGTCTTTTAATTGTATGGCTCAGGAACTAACCAGACTGTAATCTGACGTTGTATTAAACTCCTGCATCAAGTATATACTTTCAGGCTTGGAATAGAATTATTCAGAAATAAAAATCACACAGTTTTTTTGAGGGAGCCAAAGAGACATGTGCACAAATGTGAAAATAAAAGATGTGCACAAATAAATATACATACATACATACATATATGTGTATATATATATATATCCATACACACATATATATATATCATGTATATATATATGTATTTATGCATGAATGTAGGACAGGAGCTATTGCCCTGTCAAGTAAGAAATAAAATCTTCATATTAGAAGAAGGCAGTTTTAAGGAGACTATTTTTAGGAGCCATAAGCCCATATTCAATCTGCTGTTTCATTTTGTAGTCTACAGAGTCTGGATGTCCATCTTAAAGGAGCAGGAAAAAATGAGTCACAGAAGAAGCTTTCCTGAGAGATGCAGTGATATTTTGGAATAAGAGCATGCTGATACCTCGTCTGGAAAGTGGTCTGAGGAAAAAGCTGGGAGACATTTATGGGAAGCAAAGCTATGTGAGAAGCAATAGCCCATCGGAGAATATTACTTTCCTGTTGTCCCCTTGACACTACAAAGAAGGAAATAGATTGTCAAATGTCCTCCCAAACCTCATGAAAGACAGAATGTCTCACATATCACAAAATTTTGCACAAAAAGACAGAATGACCCTGTAGTTCATGCAGCAAGGTCTAAGGTTATAGTAAATTTGCCTCTGTCTGCTCGTGTCTTCTACAGCCAACAAGTACAGAGACATATAAAACCAAACAGGTTTCTAAGCAAAGGAGAAAGACATAGGTGAAGCTTGTTTTTCTCCACATGATGTTGTTGGCATACCATGTGCCACACTTTAAAGAAAATTGTTCCTGATGCCAAATGTTTTTCGTTCTTACAAAATAAAAATTAGTCCCACCAGATTGTTTTCTTCTCAGTTTTCATTCTCAAATCTGTAATGTTTGCAAACAAGTCAACACAATGATCACTTCCCATAAAAATGGAAGATTTGTGTGTTCCTATTCATTGCTCCAATTATCCAGCTGGGATCTTTATATAATTTTTGTGTCCTTCTTCCTTATGCTTTGATCATCTCATTTTGTCACATACAGTGAAAGACCTGGCTAATTTGATCACAGCCCATAATGACACTTGAAATACAATTTTAAACTATATTGTTTCAAACATCAAGTTATCTAGATCTTTCTAAATAAACACTGAAAATATGTTCAATTTTTGAGATATTTCAGTGGGTTTTTTATTATGTTTTCCAGTGGGATAGCTGAGGGTTAATGTATTATAGTCCATTTTATATAGACATTCCTAGGATGCCATTTTCACAAATAATTTTTCTAGCCATCTCATATTTATATAAATTATTACAATATTCAGGCAAAAGATATTAAAGCCATCCAGTTTTTTAAATACCTGATGAAAAGTCATAAGGATATTTCTTGTTGCATTTTCCTAGAATGTATAATATGCTTGCAAAGCTCTCCACAGGATCTGAAGTCTAGCTTGCCTTCAGGAATGGAAAATATTCTGTAGTCACAATTTCATCCATCTCAAGGCAGTCCTTTTTGCCAGAAATCAACAGGGAAAACAATAATGTTATAATTTGAGCTTTTTAAGTGACACCACTTCATCTCTTTAAAAATATTTGTATAGAACTTGTGTTTTAAAGACACTAAATAAAGAGTTAAACTGTCAATTAAAAGGTTTTTAACACATTTTAGACTGTAAAAGAAATCATACATTAGACAAAGTATGTTCATTAAAGGACAGTAGGATTACACAGCAGTATTTGTTGCTATGGAATGGAAATGGACTGAACAAGTATTTTAGAAACATGTGTAAAAAATGGTTTTCATCTTACTACTGGACAGAAGCACTTTCACCTTTAGAATAAAATTTATATTTATGAATAGTCACTGCTTGCAAACACTGCTGGACATGAAAAGAGTCAAGGGACTTTCCTTGTGGTGATCACTTCAGCAGAGAGACCTCAGCATCTTCTTGGACTTCTTAGAAAACCCAGTGAAATATCAAGACCAGTTCATTACCTAGTTCTTAAGCAAGGTGTTTTCCTGGGATTCTCCTGTGAAATATGCTTATACTTTTGTACAAGTATTTGTTAAATTAACCTTTTTTGTTCTCTTTCTACTTTGTATAGGAAAAAGTTCTAGCTCTATTTCAGTCTGGTCCCCAATCAACACCCACGTTCTGATTATTAAAAAGAAGTACAATGTCTCTTATGCTTACTTTGGTTACTCTTTTTTGCTCTGCCCAATAGGTCAAGCATTAGTCACTTAGTTCCAATCTCCTGGTATGGCAGATCCCTATCTGGACTAGACCTAACCTGACTATTAAAAGCCTCTTGTTAAGGTTATTAGCAAGGAATGTAAGGGAGCTACAGCTAATACAAAAGGCTTTGCAGCCTGCAGATCAGCTAGAACTTTTAAACTCCTATCCCTTGGGACCACTTCAGAGAAATGACAATTCAAAAACATTTATGAAGACAAACTATTCCCTGGTAAGCTTTTGTTAAAAATTCAAGCATGAGCTACTCTGAATTGTTTTCAGCTCATTCTGTTTTTTGTAAATTGCATAAGAAATATCTATTTATTATTATGAATGTCACACAGCAATGGAAAACT